>PVIC010014688.1:0-12656 GCA_004025085.1 Thryonomys swinderianus | reverse complement strand
GATTTTTCACTTAAGAAACAAGAACTCAAAAGAAATCCCCCAGCACCAGGCATCTTCTCAGACCCCACTCAGGGCCCCCGCGTTGATGTCACGTGACCTACAGGCTGCCAGAGGAGGGGCCGAGGTTTACAAAGCACAGGGGTGGGTAGGGGGAGTGTAAAGCGGCTATCACCCGAGGGCCGAGGGTGGGGCTTTATTTAGAGCCGGCGGGACTAGCGTGCTGTTTTAGTTCCCATGTGTCGAATTAACAGCACCCACGATAGCAAATTAAGTAAGCTTTGCCTGAGAGCCGCATTTTTCCTTTTTAAGGCCATTCCTAACTAGCTTTTACACTGGATCACCAGAGGCTTCCTCTGCTCCTTCAGCTACTGTTTTTGCGCCCAACCCCACCTTAGCGGGGAGGAAGAACTAGCCCGCCTTGAAACACTAACAAAATGCAGAAAGCAGAGATGGGGAGCATAATAGCAGCACATTCTTTCGTTCTTCCTTTAGAGAGCCTCTCGCTTGTTTGTTTTCCTGTGGTTCAGAAGTCATGGTTGCACACTGGATGGTTCACGTTCTTAGGCGGTCTACTGAGCCTAAACCTGCCCTTCTTAAATCCTGGCCACATTCTCACTAATCCCCAAAACCAAGACCACAAATAGATACGCAGCCCTGCCTTAACTGGGAAATGATATCATCTAAGAGGGAGGCACAGGGGTGGTTGCCAAAGCTTAGCACAGCCAGGGCTTTCAACGTGAAATGGGCCTCATAGAACCCAGATGTCATTTTGTCTCTCTCTCTGTCTCTGTCTGTCCATCCCTCTCTCTCTCTCTCTCTCTCTCTCTCTCTCTCTCTCTCTCTGTGTGTGTATGTGCATATGTGAGAGAGAGTGACAGAGAAAGACAGGGACAGAGACAGACAGAAAGGAGGGAAAGTACATAAATTCATGAAGCAAAGGGAATTTGTAGTAAAACTCACTGTAAATAGCAATAGCTTAAAATTCCTCAACTAGTCTTTAACACCATGCAGAAAATGCAAAATGCCCACATAGCATCAGCCTCCGGCTGACACCGTGCCAAAAGGACTTAGCAGGGGAAACGGAGGGAGCCCACACTAGACGTGACCCTTCTTCAGAAGCCAGTCCCCCAAATATATCTGGTCTCCACCGATCTCCCAGAAAACGAAGGATAAGGAAGCTAAGTCTTCACCCTAAAGTGGGTGAGATCCTTAACCAGCATTCACAAATCCAACTTATAATTTTCTTAATAAATTTAATTAGCTCATGGGCTTGGAGATGTGTCACCAGGGAACTGGAGAACTCAAAGCACCTTCGACGAGTCCCTGTACTCAGCTCCCATGATGGGTACATGAGGTACAGGGAACTGAGGCGCCCACACCCACAGACTGTGACTGGTGGAATAGACGGAGGCCCCAGTTACCTCAGTGGCGGACTAGGGGCACCCCCACACATGCGCGCGCGCGCGCGCGCACACACACACACACACACACACACACACACACACACACACACACTATACAGTTCAACCCAAAATATGCTAGATTGCTTCAATCACCATCGGGTTAGCACTGGGAAATGAGCTATATTAACCTTTCCAAACTATCCTTTGGCTGTCACCAGTAAACCTCCAGATGTATCTGGAGAACAAAATTCAAGATGAAGCAAAGGACACCGCCCACGGAACGTATGAACATGTGCTCTTTCTGTGGGCAACACTGAAATGTTTACTCCGGGTTTCCGGTGAGCTGGGAAGGCAGGTGCAGGGACGGGCTGCACGATGCCCGCAGGAGAAGCCGCAGCTCTGCTCCGCACATGCGCTCTGCGGGCTTTTTGCCTCTTGATAAAGGTACCATAGCAGCCACAACAGCTCCACGCTCACGTCTTAGCTTGTGCACACGAACAGGAGCCCAACCTCTCGTTTCCCTGTCTAGCTCCTCCCTCGGAGAGTATTTTAGAGTCTTTGAAATACTTTTCCCACATATTTAATGGATCTGTCTCCCCAAAAGATCCTCTTTCACATTACCCAGCAGGGCGTTGTCCTCCCTGTGCCTAGGGCAAGAGGATGTATCGAAGATGCCTGTACTCCCGACCCACGGCTATTTTTTGCCTGGAGTTTGACTCTCTGGGGAAGTGGCTGCACACACCAACACGTGCACCTGTTCCATTTGGTAGAAGTTGCAGCTCAGCGCTCTCTGAACTGCTGTCGTCCTGCTGAATGTGAAATTCCTGCAAAGGAAGCCAGTAAAGTGCGACAGAGTGCTGTCAAAGGTACGGAGAAAGGGCCACAGCTCGCATTCCCAAAACCAGACCGAGATCGCTCCCGGCAGGTGTCTTCAAGAGCGGCCCTTTACACTGTGTTTACAACAAAGACCTCCTCTTTTATCCTCACGATAAAGATCTTTCCTTGCCTTTCCCTCCTCTCTGTAAACGGCAGAGCTTGAAAGACACGTGCACACACACACTCATGGGGCACATAACACAGACACTGTAGCCAAGCTGAAAGCAGACTTTGGTCATACTTTGAACACCAGCTCTACCACCTTCTGGCTAAGTATCATTAGGTAAGTTACTCAGCTTCCCTGAGCCTCCACATCCTCATCTACATCATAGGTTTGCAAATATTTCCCCTGTGGTAGTGTGACCGTTCATCGAGCTGACATCCATAAAGTGCCTAATCCAATGCCTGTTCCACAGAAGGCACTGGATAAATGGTAAGGAAGCTCCTTCCCAGATCTGACTGCAGGGCCTACAAATTTTTTTTTTTTTTTTTGAGACAGGGTCTCGCTTTGTAGTTCTGGCTGGCTTTGAGCTCACTAGGTAGCCCAGGCAAGCCTGGAACTCAGCAATCCTCCTGCCTCTGCCTCCCAAGTGCTGGGATTACAGGCGTGAGCCACCACGCCCAGCACTGTGGTATGTGGTATTGATGGCTGGTGGGCGTGAGTCTCCACATCCAGCATTGTATGTGGTCACGGGGATCGAACTCAGGATCATTGTGCTTGTGAGGCAGGTACTGGAACCACTGAGCTAAATCTCTGTCCCAGGGCCTACAATTTTAACACACTGCTTTAAAGAAGTACCAATGCACTGTAGGATGGAAACTCAAATATGAGATCCAAAAGTGTAATCAGGAAAAGACCTCATTTTCTAAGAATTCCTTAAAACCCTTCGGTCAAGCCAGAATACCACCCATAATAAAAACCTACGT
Organism: Thryonomys swinderianus; assembly: GCA_004025085.1. Taxonomy (NCBI): domain Eukaryota; kingdom Metazoa; phylum Chordata; class Mammalia; order Rodentia; family Thryonomyidae; genus Thryonomys; species Thryonomys swinderianus. The sequence continues at coordinate 9,450 of PVIC010014688.1, read as the reverse complement.
CCGCCCTTGCGTATACACATCGGTTCCCAACTGTCTGTGATGTGAACACTGGAGGTCACCAGTGAGCTGTCGCTCGCACCAAGGGAAGGAGTCAGCCCAAGCCTACTCGGGACAGGAAAGGCTTCCACATGGTTATTCTTATTTGGGTTCCTCTCAGAAGCAATGCCAGGATTTTAACTCAAGTCCAAAGATTTGGGGCAACAGACAGCTATTGCTCTTGGGGAAATAAGCTGGGAAAGATCTTTGTATTACAAATGGTCAAGGATGCGGTGGCCATAAGTTCCCCCTGAACTTATGCAGACAGCACTAGAAGGTTTCTGGATGTCTCCACTTGTGTTGTAATGATTTGGTAAATCCACCGTGTGCAGGAGTTATATTAAATCTTATGAGGGCCAGAGGGTAGCTCAGTGGTTCCGGCGCCTGCCTTGCAAGCACAAGGTCCTGAGTTTGATCCCCGGTAACCACATACAATGCTGGGCGTGGAGACTCATGCCCACCAACAATCAACACCCCATACCACAGTGCCGGGCAGGGTGGCTCACGCCTGTTATCCCAGCACTAGGGAGGCAGAGGCAGGAGGACTGCTGAGTTTGAGGCTTGCCTGGGCTACATAGTGAGCTCAGAGCCAGCCTGAACTACAAAACAAGACCCTGTCTCAAAAAAAAAAAAAAAAAAAAATCCTATGAAATCCCCAAAGGGTGGGGAGCCCATAACCAGCAATTGCCTGGGATTGCCAGGTGCAAATGCTTCAGTGTGTGGCCCAAAGAGCTAACTATGAGCCAATGGGACGGTCAGCTAATTATGATAAAATCAGGAACACACATGGATAATGCCTTACTAGTGTTTTTCTCTGATAAAAATCGATTTACCCTCTCAAAACCTGTGACCAGCCATTTTCTCCATCTTCCTTCACTGAATGTTCTAACTTCACATGATTCCTGTTGGTTACTGTTTGCCTTGAAACAATCAATCCCAGGGGTGTTCCAATATTAGTGACTAGCAGGTGTGAGACAATCCAGCCAGGAAAAGAATGCTTCTAGAAGAAAGGAACAGCCAAACATAAAAGCAAAGTGAAATATTGTAAATACTTCTTTTAAGTAGGTTTTTTTTAAAAAATGGCATTAATGGCACTTAAGCTGCAAGCAAAACATTTCAATTTTACAAGAGGGATTAATCTTGCTTTTGTTTGGAAAGAGCAAGATGGGGTCTCGTGACTGTGTCTACCCACAGACACCCAAAGGGACAAAAAGCCCTGAGATGGAAAGATGCCATGGTCCTTCTCCGTATGTGTCAGAAACGCAGGATGTCTGTTTTTATAAAATTTTAGAATCGGCTAGACAGAACAGCAAGCCCCTGGCATCATGCAAGGCAATAGTTTTGGTATTTTTTCCCCTTTATCAAAATGAGTTATAACTTAAGTTCCAGTAGAAAAGTGAACGTGAACCTTTCAAAAGCAGTTTATTTTCACCATCACACCCACTGACGAAAAGGCATGATTGGCCTTTAACCATGCAGTAGCTGAGGCTGACTTCTCACCAACGCTCTTGAGTTCACTTGGAATATCTGGCCCTGTGAGAAAGACACAACTCAGCAGGCTCCTGTCATTGGTTAAGGTGATATCCACAGTGTGATGTGTTAGTGATTATTTTTTTCTTTTGTAATGAGAAAAGCAATTGCACCTTTTAATCTGTGTGCTCTGGTCTGCTTCCAAGAAAACTTCCAGGTGCTTTCGGGTCCCACAAACATTCACTCGGAGCTCAGAAAGAGTGTTACACACCAAGTGGGGTGTGTGTGTGTGTGTGTGTATGTGTCTAAATTCAAGTTCAGAGCACATGCCCAAATGTCAGCTCTAAACCTAGTTACAGTTACCAGTTTACCTGCAAGCAGGCCCGTTCTGTGTGTGAGGGCAGCCACAGGAAACTCCAGATACACCTGTTCCCTTCCAAGGCTGGTCTAAGGAATAGCTGCCCTTGTCTGTATGCCATGCTCAGGCGACACTGCTGAGCGGGACAGCATCGCCGTGGGAACCCCCTTCACGTGTGCGGCCCCAGCCTGCTGTGTGTGCGAACGTTCCCTGTGTGTCCTACGGCTACTCTCTGAAATGAAGTCCTTGTTCTTTGATTCGTTTTGGCAGAGCAAGCTTTCAGTCATTATGGCACAGTGAAATATATTCTTCAATGCTATGTAATTTGGACTAACAAGAAGTCTCTTTAAGGCACGTGTCTCAGTGAATATTAAAAAAAAAAAAAAAGACCACACAACGCTTAGTCCTAGACCAGTGTCCTTAACATTTAGTTTCTGTCTTCAAGTAATGAGTTATTCTCGAGCTCCCTGTCTTTGGTGTCCGTGGGTACCAACCCATTCTCCATCTCCGCGTGCTGCTGGATGCACTCGGTCAGCATGGCTGTGCTGGAGTTGTCTGAGTTACACATCTTTTCAGTCTCCTCCTCTTTCTTCTCTTCGTCCAGGGAGTAATTCCGGAAGGTCTTATAGATTTTCTGCATGTCCTCAGGCAGGGTCTTTTTGAGGTCTTTGTTTTTCCTCTTGGTGAGTTTGGAGGTGGAACCAAACTTGTTGATGATGTTGTCCTCAGAGGCGCCCTGCCCGTGCTTGTTGAGCTGGTCCGACCCCTTAAGGCGCAGGTTGTTGGGACGGTTATTGATGCTCTCCTGGGATGAGGCCTTGAAGCGGCCTGTGTCCAGGGCTGCGAAGACAGAGCGCTTCTCGGGAGAGAGCATGTCCAGCGAGTGGGCTCTCTGGTCCAGGCCCAGGCGCCGGCGCTCCATGCTGCGGATGGTGGCCGCCCGCTGCAGCTTGTCATGGATCTCCACGCTGAGCCGCCGCCTCGTCTCCCGAAACTCGGCTGTCACATTGGCCTTCCACTCTGCCGCGTGGGCCTTGATCTCTCCGACCTGGCCGGGAGGACGCCAACAACACACTGAAAAGCTCCTCTCTGCCTGGGCTCTCCCGGCACCCGCCGCCCTCAGGAGTCCCAGGGAGGAAGCCGTCTCGGGGAGCTTAGGGATGCGGGGCATGTATCCAGGGAATGGGGCAAAATTCTTCCTCTGCCCTAGTACCTCAAACTAGCTCGTGGCTGCTATAACTCAAGGATGCAGACGTGAGAAAACCCACAGGGTACAAGGCTGGCAGGTGGTGGCTAAACGAGAGGTGGGTAAATTCAGGAGGAGAGATCAATATTTGGAGCTCTGGTTATATTTCCACTCCTTTAATAAAGACTATGGCTGACTTCCTCCCACATAAACTAGGCCCATCGTGTCTAGCTTACAGGGTCTTTCTCATTACGTAAAGTAAGGAAATGAACCCAGCTGGATCCTGGGCACAAACCAGGTGCTCAGCAAGCCTTGTGTCCTTCCCGTGTCCATCTGGGTAGGGTGATCAACTTGTCCCAGCTTGGCCGGAACTGCTCTGGTTTTAAAATAGAAAGTCCTGTGTCCTAGCAACCTCCGTGAGTCCTCCGTGAGGCAACCTGGAGCCACTGGTTACTCAGTCTAAGCCATTCATGACCCTGAGTGACAGGGCTCACCCCGGCTGACGAAGACGCTCCAGAACTCCTGGTAAATCTAAATCGCATTCCCCTGTCTGGTCCGGGAACCAAGCAGATTCTGCCGAAGGCCACAGAGAATTAAAAGATGAAGTCTAGCCTAAACATCAGCACCAAATTTCTTGGCTCTTAATCAGAAAAGCAGGCAATCCAAGTGCCATGCTTTCCTATAGAGATGACTGGCTCCAATTTTTTGCATTTAGGAAAATCAATTATTTATGTTCTTCCCCTCTCTGTTGTTATTGCTGATCTTCAGCAGGTCAGTTATTCCTCTAGGGAGTCAGACTAGACATGGCATTGACAGTGTGTATACAATCCAAGAAAATAAACATGTGGGCCCAGAAATGACTGAGGAAATTTTCCCTTCTGAAAGTTTGCCCTACGGTCCTTATTATACAGGAAAAGCTGCCTTCAGAGGGCCTGTCCCCCTCCTGCTCTCTTTAGGTTTTCTTCTTGCTGTTCCTTTCTTTAACTTTCTGTCCCTTTCCATTGCCCTCCTACTTTCTTATTTCTTTTGTCTTCCTGAAACGACAGTAATTTTTAAAAAATTATAACATTTATCTTCCTTCTTAGGTTCTCCTTTTTCTCATCTACGTGTAGATTCTCATACTAATTTATGTGATAGCGTAAGGACTGTGAGCCCCTGGCCAAAGGTCTAAATTTGTCTTTGTGGATCTTGCAACAGATGGGAAGACAGAGGAAAAAGATGAAAGGGACCCCCCCCTGAGTCCACCTCCCCACGGATGGCCACTGTTTGATGGCCTCCACCTCACACTGAAAGGAGCAAGACTCACGGTGTTTGATAGTATTTCCTTAGACAGCCCAAGACCTGGAACAGACCAGCTTTCCTGGGCTTCTTCTGAGATTTCTAAGTCTCCCCACATAATTGCTGCTAAACAGCAAATGCACAGCTCTTTTGGGAATTGTCAGGTTTTACTATTTCTAGGCTTTTCCTTTTCACTTATTCTTTTTCTTTTTTTTGAGACAGGTCTCGCTTTGTAGTTCAGGCTGGCTCTGAGCTCACTATGGAGCCCAGGCAAGCCTGGAACTCAGCAATCCGCCTGTCTCTGCCTCCCGAGTGCTGGGATTACAGGTGTGAGCCACCACCCCCGGCACTGTGGTATGTGGTATTGATGGCTGGTGGGAGTGAGTCTCCACGCCCAGCATTGTATGTGGTTTCCGGGGATCGAACTCAGGACCTTGCACTTGCAAGGCAGGCGCTGGAACCTCTGAGCTAACCCTCTGGCCCCACTTACTCATTTTTAAATCAAGTGTTGTTTACTAGTCTTCCCAGGGTTAGGGGGCTGCTAAATGAATCCCTTCCCCAAAAAGGTTCTAGAAATAACTGCTATTCCATTCAACTGGGCTTTGAGGCATATTCAAAATGAAGAAGGTTTATGAGCCCCATACTAGTCAGAAAATCTCCGGCCCACAGAACACAAGCGGGGCGCTCTGATGTCCTTGGAGTCAGGGAGTGGCCTTACCTCTTCTTTTGTCTTTTTGGATAGAACTCGCAGCCAGTCTCCGATCATACTGAGGACAGCTGCAAAGTAGGCAAGGCCAACCAGGATCCAGAACCACACCAGGGGCTTATACCACTCGCGGTAGTTAATGCCGGCATTCCCTCCTGCAAACAACACGCATTACTTTAACCATGGTCTAGTATCTGCTTCTGGAAGAGGACATGTCCCCACAGATGTCATTCCACCATCATCCAGCACTCAGCTGTTCGCCTCAAGGACATAAGACACAACAGCCTGATGGCAAGCAAAAGATGGACCCCTTCCTTCTGGAGCCTGGCTCGAGCCTTAATTTCTCTGATTCTTGACCATTAACCCAGATACCTGTGATAGCAAAATGCCACGGTCAGCCTGACCCACCTGTTTGCACCTGAGCATCAGTAAAAAGTGAATGATTTTATCTTGGTGTTCTACAGGTCAGAGCCTTTTTCCCCTAAACTTTTCTAGATTTATTTCAATGAAGATCAATATCATTATATCATCACTAGTAGTTTGGAACTTCTGCACCCATTTCCATCTGAATCTCACTCACATCTCCCCAGAAAGGAGTGGATGCATGGAAGTAAAATTAGGCATAGTGACATTGCTGAGACTTTGAACCACAAACTAGTTATTTAATGCTAACCGAGGGGTGGTATACACATGATGCTAATACAAAGGGTCAATTAGGCTGAGTAATTAGTTGCCATTAGCTTGAACTAAAAGGGACCTCTGAGGCCAACTAGTCCAATTCCTTTATTTTATAAATAGAGATTACAGTAAAAATCCATCAAACCAAATTGGTCAAATCCCTAATGGTATTGACTGGCTGTTCATTGAAAGAACTGGTCATCAATTCCACACTTGATCTTAGCCAAAAGGCCGAGAAGCGATGGTCATCAATTCCAAATAATTAGTCTATTTATTGTAGGCTTCTTACAAGTATGGCTGAGGCCAGCCTCAAAACCAAGCCTCCAAACCCACCTCACTCTCCTGAAACAGTCAAGAAGCTCAGTGACACGATGGACGTCAGCCTTGTCCTCACTCCAGAAGACACTGCTGCCTCGTGAACCAGGCAGGACCATTTCTAAGACAACCGACATTAGTACTGTACAGTGTTAGGTGATGAGCGATGGCTACACTTTCCAAGTGGGTCGTAATTATAACCACTAGCACCCCTGAAGCCATGATAAGCTCCTGAAAAAGCCAGTTCGACAGACACTGGGACCTGTGCTCTTCACAACATGCCCACATCCACTTTGCAGTGAGGCCTTGACAGTGACTCTACTCCATAAAGTGAGAATTCCAAACACTGCCACAGGGCTCTGTGTCAAACGCCCTTTCGTTTGGTTCTGTGCTAAACCGGGGAACTCTGTGGTTTTCTCTCCCGGGCTGTCAGAGTGACGATGATCTTTCCAAGTCACTATCACTCAACCAAGCTTGCCACTAGGGTGCGCTAGTGAACAGTGCAGTGAACCCTCCTCTGGCCATCTTTATGGGCAACCGGTCTGGCAAAGGAGCGGCACAAGTCTGAACGTGCTTACAGCCAGAGCTGCACAACAGAGTGATATCCTAGGCCGCCCCAGAGTGGGTCTGCTACAAAGTAAACAGTAATCTACCCTATGTGAGCAATGCTCTGATTACATTTTTAGTGGAATTGATGCCATGTTTGATCACAGCAACCTACCACCGACTCTTAGATGTATATCTTGTTTTAATGAGTGGACAACCCGCCAATCATTCTTAAAGAGCTAGCCATCTCCTATATCCCTGAGTTCTGCATCTGTTGGTTCAAGCCAAAGCCACATCAGAGATACCTGAAAACAAATTGCATCTGACGTGCACAATCTTTCTCTTGTCATTATCTCCTAAACAGTGCAGCATAACTGTGTTGTAACATTTACATTTTTAAATATTACCAGTGATCTAGAGACGAATTCAAGTACATAGGAGGATATGCACAGGTATGTAAATACTATGCCATTTTATATGAAAGGCTTAAGCAGGTGCCAATTTTCATACCTGTGGGGGCCCTGCAGCCAACCCTCTGTGGATACTGAGAGATGACTGCATTATCAACAGGTAGTGACAAGCTTTTGGTCTTTCAAAGAATGCATTCTCCATATTGGTTAATGTAATCCACGGAACCTGGAATTTAGCAGGGTTTGGTCCTATTGTAATCAGTCCTGAGAATGATAAGAGACGTTGGTCTCCAGAAATAAAGGCAGCACGGCTCTGTAATCACTGCCAAATAAGGACATTAAAGATGCCTGGGACTGCATAGTTCATATTTTCCCTGGATAAAGACAAGGTGGCGCACCCATGTGTACCAAGTGTTCAGTCCGTCATGGCTACTAGCAATAACTAAAAGGCATAAATCACGTTTTAAATCTCAAGAGTCTGCTACTGGGCCCCTAGACTAACCTAACTGGTTGAAATGAGTGACTGATTCAAGAGGAGGCTCCACCCCCAAGCGTCTTACAAGACATCGTCTTCAGGACAAGCCACTGCCAGCACAGAGCTCTGAAGCACATCCTGTCACCAATTATACCTCAGGATACTTAAACTGTTGGGAAACAGTTCTGAACTCCCACCTGCTCTTCCATGCATTTACCTTAGACTAGAATCCCAACTGCTGGCCAGATACAGATGACATCATGGACTAAGCTGAGTAACTGACAACACTCTCCCTCACTTTGCTCAGCTCCTCAGTGTGGTTTCTCTCTGCCACCAAAACTTCTACCCAGATCACCATGGTTGAGTGCTCTGAACAAAAAAAAAAGATTACAAAGGCCCCAAGATTTTCTGAAAACAATTTTTAGTCACTTTGACTTTATAATCCTTCAGCCATAGTCCATTAAAAGGAAAGAAGAAAAACCCACTACTGTTTCTAAGAGGTGGGCTTCAGTCTCTGCCTGTCCAGTTGGAGTAGCTACCACACTACCTTGCTAGTCATCTGTCTTCGAATCAACATGGTGGCATACAGGCGCCTGTCCGTGAGCCTCCGGCATCCCCTGCAGAGCCCAGATCCCCACCCTCTCTGAATGCACTGTACCCTGTGAAGAGACAAAGGCACCAAATAAAAGCAGCCTTCCTGGCATCTCAGCCTCCAACTAGTCAGGCTGCTGCTGAACCACACACATTCTCACTCTCTCTCTCCTTCTCCCTCCCTCCTTTCCTCCCTACTTCTCTCTCTCACATCAAATATTTAGGCTTATGACAGAACTTTTTAAATTTTTTTTCAAGACAGGGTCTCGCTTTGTAGTTCAGGCTGGCTCTGAGCTCACTATGTAGCCCAGGCAAGCCTGGAACTCAGCAATCCTCCTGTCTCTGCCTCCTGAGTGCTGGGATGACAGGCGTGAGCCACCACGCCCGGCACTGTGGTATGAGATTGCTGGTGGGCGTGAGTCTCCATGCCCAGCATTGTATGTGGTTACCGGGATCGAACTCAGGACCTTGCACTTGTGAGGCAGGCGCTGGAACCACTGAGCTAAATCTTCGGTCCTATGATAGAACTTTTTGACCATCATGTTCACTTCTGATTTGTTCATAGACCAATATTCTACATGAATATAAACACAAAAACTGAGTAAAACACGAGCAAATCAAATTTAACCATATAGAAAAAGTAGTATAAATCAGGACCAACTGGGATTTGAATGTTACAGGATGGCAAAACTGGTTTATAAGATATCAACTTATATAAATAAAAGCAAGTAGAAAAATAAGAACAAGTGTTCCACTAAATCTAACACTCTTCATGGCGCTGTGGGGTTGGCACCGGATGCACGACTCTGAAGGACTATTTTCCTGACCCGTATCCTCAGGTCTCCCGGGAGGAAATGCTTCAACCCCTTCCTGACAGAGGGTGAAAAGCCAGCAGCCCCGCCTGCCCTCCAGACACCGCAGGTCAAGCTGCTTCAGGCACCGCAGAAGCAGCAGAGGACCAGAGAGCAACCAAAACTCTCCCACTGGCACTGACCGCTCCCTACAGAAAGGCTTCGCTGATATCCAGTGGGGCTTTTCAGTATGTCACACACTCCGTGTCTTCCACTTCTCCCTGGCTGCCTCCAAAGCCGGGACATCTGCACTTGGCAAAGTGTCACCACGCTCTCTGATCCTTGGTTCTTCCATCTCCACAGTGGTGGCGCAGTGTTCACTTCTTGGGGTAGAAAATGATCAGGTGCCTGAAGCCCTGAGCCGTCCTACTGCGAAGGGGAGGATGGCCTCTTCTCTTCCTGCCTGCCAAGTTACTTTGAGAAAGTGAAACCAAATCTCACGTCATTTCTAAGCTCTCGGACCCTAGATGAAATCGATGGTGCTTCTCTTGCACTTCCGTAAACACAGCTCATTGACATATATTGTTACAATGAAGACTGTTGCTTCTAC
>PVIC010014687.1:0-36671 GCA_004025085.1 Thryonomys swinderianus | reverse complement strand
GGGTGGGGGTCAGGGCTGGGTTCCTGAGAGGCCAGCAGCGTGGAGCAGGAGGGCTGCCAGACCAGTTCCTGTGCAGGGACAGGGTCTGGGTGGGTTAAGGAAGTCGAGGGGCAAACTGAGTGGCACAGAGGTGACTGTGCCACAGTGACCGCTCCTCCCAGGACGGCAGCAGCGAGGACCCTGAGTCAGCAGGGAATCAGCCAGGAGGGAGGGCGGCAGGCTCAGGGCTGAGCCCAGGGGCAGTGCTGCTGCCTGTTGTCCTCTGGCAGGAGACACTGCCCGGGGCTCTTTGGGGCTGACCCTGCCCACTCCCTCTCAGTGCTCAGCCCACATCTTTCCCAAGGGTCAGAGCCTCTGCACAAAAGCAGGCATCCTGGGAAAAGGAGACCCAACCCCTCTCTAACACCCTTCCACGTGGGTGTGGTCAGATAAACGCTTATACCCACCCCGCCATACAGCTCTCAGGCACTGCGCCGGGGTCCCGTGAGCCCACACACCAGGGGCATGCAGAGCGTGGGGCGTCACCGTGGACAGTCAGCGATGCAGGGCGTGCGAGTGGCTGAGGGCCACGGGGACAAAGGAGCCGGCAAGCGTCCCTCCTTCCTGACCAGGTCCCTAGTATTACCCTCGAAGCCCCACAGATGAGCCTCAGGGAAGCCACAACCGCGTTGCACAAAGTTGATTCCGGTCACAGAGCCTCAAGGGACAGTCCCTTCCAGTCTGCGGAGCACACGCAGGGGAAGCACTGTGCAAGCAGAGCTGGAAACTCCCGGCCAGGACCCCAGGCCCACGCCCCCAGGCTTGGGAGGCAGTGGGCCCTGGGACCCATCGGAGGAGGGGAGCCCAGGCCAGGGCCAGAAGCTCGGTGTGGGTGCGTGCCCAGGAGCTGTGGGCCATACGCTCAGGAATGGAGGGTGTGGGCCACCGACTTGGGAAGGGGTAGGTGCTGTACACCCAGGAATGGGGTGCGGGCCCAGGAAGGGGGTGTGGGCCACAGGCCTGGGAAAGGGGCGCGCGCGGGCCACACACCCAGTTTGGGGAGTGCGGGCCCAGGAAGGGCTGCTAGCGCTAGCACTCGGCGGCCGCAGGGAGCCCGGGGCCGAGGCTGAGCACGCGTGGGGCCTCCCGCGCACCCACCTGGACCTTCTGCAGAGCGCCAAGGCGTAGCTCGTGCACGAACGGGTTCCGCCCGGGGGGCGCCAGCCGCCGCGCGTCGCCAGCCCCTGTGCTGCACGCGGGGAAAGCGCGCGGTCCACGACTCTGCAGCCTCATGGCGCCTCCGGCGAGGAGGAGGACCCCGGGGAACGGACAGACCGGAGAGGAGCGGCCGGCGCGGGAGCTGCGGGCTGCGGGATGCGCTGCCGCCGGGATGCGCGGCGCGGCCGGTGCGCAGGCGCGAGCGGGCGGTGGTGACGTGGAGGGCGGGGGCTCGGGGGCGGGGCGCCCGAGAGCCCCGCCCCTCCGCCGCGCTTGCGCCGTCCGGCCGGCGGGATGCGCCTGGCCCTCTGCGGTCCTGGCGGCGGCTCTGGGACCCGCGAGTTGGGGAGTGCGCGTTCGGGCCGCGGCAGAGGAGTTCACGAGGGCCAAAGCAGGATATTTCTCTGGCTCTTTACGAATCCAAGGAATCGGGAGGGAGGCGAGCCGGCCCGGCCCCGGGTCTGCTCTTGCCTGGGATTCCCGCCCTGGATGTCCTGGCCCTTCCCTGGCCAGGCCCTTCCCTCAGCGGAGCCCCCGCGGGGACGCGGACAGGTTCCACCGCAGGGCTCTCTGGGCTTGCCCTGCACGGGGAGGGTCCTCCAGCATCCCACCGAGATGAGGTCCAAAGGGCTTCTGCAGGTGTGGCAGAGCTCTCACGGGGCCCTGTCCTCCCTGTGGTCCGCTGGCGATACCTTCTGTTTCCGGGAGCTCTGGGGACTGATGAGCCCCTCAGAGTGGCCCCTGCATCCATCCTAGTGGGCCTGGGCCTCCCGGGTCGGCTAGCTTCGCACCTAGTGCCACTTGCTGTGGCCCCAGAGGACGCGGGCCAGCCCTGAAGGTGGAGGTGGCCCGGGGCACAAAGGCCCTTTGGTCCCCACGGCCACAACCTGCAGCTCAGACCCAGGTGGCCCCGTCCGACATGCTGGCCCTGGGCCAGGTCCAGACGATGTCCAGGCCGGGAACGCTTGAACCTCAGAAGTGGGTCCTGGAGGACTGAGGAGCCGGTGCAGATAATAGTCAGGGTCCCAGCTACACCTGCCTGGCTGTGTGAGAGGTCAGCTTTGTGCTGGAGAGGGGCGGGGCCCCGGCTGGGGCCGTCACAGGGTGTCCCAAGAGACATCGCAGTCCCCAGGCCCTGGAGATGTGGCCTCGTTTGGAAGTCGGGCTTCTGCAGGTGACCCACAATGACTGGTGTCCTGGGGACGCACAGCAGGAAGAAGCCGTGTGAGGGCTGGGAGGGCCGTGCGGCCTCTCTTGCGACCCCTGGGCCTCCAGCTGTGACTCCGCGAAAGGACACAGGTCACTCGGCCTTGGAGAGGCAGACAGTGCGAGTCGGGGACGGGGCTGGGAGGGGCCTGTCCTGCCGTGTCCTGGGAGCCGTGGGCTGCCCTGCGCTTCTGTAGGGCGGGGTGACACTCAGAGAGGGAGGGACTGTCACAAAGAGGGTGTTCGGCGTAGACTCCGCTTCCCGGAAATGAGCCTGCCCCAGGGCCACGCAAGGCCTCTGTGTGCTTGTGCTGCTTCGACAAAGCCTGGGCCTGGGCAACTGCGAGGGGCAGGGGCCCGTTGTCCACTCCAGGCCCGGAGAACCAAGATCCAGGGGCCAGCAGGGTCCGCACCGGTGATTTGCCCCCCTCGGGTGCAGGCTCCGTTTGCTGTCTTCATGCAGGGATGTGGCTCCGGATCAGGCCTTGGTGGCTGAGTGCTACGCTGTCTCCTCAGTGCAGCTTTGTCTGCACCCAGGAATGCTGCTGTGTACTCGCTTTCCTCCCTTCGGAATTGAATTTACTTTCTCTTTCCCCATTTGGTTTCTTCTTTGAGCCGCGTGTCTAGTTCCATGTGAATGTCCAAATGTTTGGAGAAATTCCAGGCCCATTTCTGTTATGAATTTGACTGTAGTTCTTTTGTGGTCACATCATGTCTGTACTAGATCAGTCCTTCTGTAGTTATGAACATTCATGTGCATATGGTAAAAACATTGCTGTGTTTGGGGTGTTCTATGGATGCCCGCTGGGTCCATTTGGTAGACTGTTTTGTTTGTTCATGCCTTCTACTGTTGCTACTCTTTTATAAAATGTGTTCTGCTGTCACTGAGATGGTAATCCCAGGACACCGAGAGGCTGAGGCAGAAGAAGAATCATAATTTCAAACCCTGCTTGAACAATTTAGCAAGATTGTACCACAAAATAAAAAATAAAAAAAGGTCTGGAGATACAGCTTAGTGTTGAAGGCCCTCAGTTCTACCCGCAGGACCACAAATACAAGGGCACAACAGTTACTTGTTGGTTTGACTGTTTTACTCCCCTGTGTTTTGAAGCTGTGTTATTGTAGATGCATCTATGTATATGGCTTGTGTATACCTGTTTTACACACCCACCTGCACGTACCCCATCCACAGTGCACAGACACCCACATGGAGGCCTGGTGTGCACACTCTGTGAAGTCCTCCTTGCACTAGTGAAGCATCATAGCTACCCAGCCGGGGGGGGGGGTGTTCATCTAAACACAGCCCCGTGTGCACTGTCAGCGTGAGGAGCTCCTGGGGCTAGTGTGCCCCTGAGCTGCACGGGACACTTGTGTGGGCGAAGGGACCACTCCTGCATCTCTCACCAGTGATCCTGGAGACTTTGGTGACCTTCGTTCCTTCATGCTGAGAAGTGTGTGCCAACACACTCTGTGGCGCCAGCCTCTGTTGCAGCAGACAGGCTTTTGTTTTTGTTTGCTTTTGTTTATTCTAATTTTACTTTGAGACAAGTTCTCATTAAGTTACTAAGTTACCCAGCCTGACCCTGCACTTGTACTTCTCCTGCCTCAGCCTCCCCTGTAGGTAGCAGGGATTACAGGTGAGTGCCAGGCACCCAGCTAGCAGACAGCGTTGATGTGGTTGAATTGCTCTTTGAGACAGGTGTACGGGCCACACCGTGACGGGTCTGCAGTCAGGGAGCCTGGTGCAGGGGCACGGACAGTCACAGCCCTCCGTCCAGGGAGGTCTTGTGCAGGTGGGGGGACTGGCCCTGTGGACGTCCCCCCACCCCGCCTCTCTGCGCTCTCGGAGGCTGAGGTGTCAGAGCCTGCCCCGCACAGCACCCCGCCGGATGTGCGCCCGGGCACGCTTACGTCCCATGGCCTTCTAGTAAGCGTCCAGCCTTCATTCTGGTGTGCCTCGTGCCTCGACCCACACACGTCCCCCGGCCACGCGTGGCCCAGAGTCACCGACACGGCTGCAGGGTGGAGGACTGGGTCTGTCCTGCTGGAGACTCTGCAGGGCTCACAGCAGGGACCCCTGCGGGCCCGTCACCACGGCATCTCTGGAACTGGAGGCCCACAGTGCCCTGCCTTTCTGACTGCTTCGGCTTCCATTCTTCAGGAGAGATGCTCAGGCAAGAGAGCCACAGACACTGCTCCTCGGAACAGTGAGGCCTCACAGCTGCCAGGCATGATGCACACCCAGGCCTAGGTGCCAGCCCTCCCTGCGGCATGCTGGAGGCCTGTGGGATTGCTGCCTCCATATCTTGTTCTTTGATAACTATTACAGAAGTTTCACGAGAAAACAGGTATGTTGAGGGGTCCACAGGCCTCCAGTGTGGACGTCAGAGATCCAGGCTCATGTAGCCAGCGGTCAAGGCCACACCCCTGCTGTGGCCATGGAGACTAGGGATGCCTACCCCTGTGTGGTCTGCAGGAAACCCCACACATCCTCCACCAAGGTCGTGAAGCCATTGTGCTTGGCCTGTGCAGCTGACTGAGTCTGGGTTGAGGTCTGTGAGGTGGAGTTAGTGAGGCTCTCATCGGAGTCCTTGTGAAGACGTCACTGGTGCCTGGACCTGTAGTGTCTCCAAGCTGAGTATGCAGGGCTGGGCCCCTGGCGGTGCTGCTGGAGCTGGTGGGGCTCTTGTGCCCTTGGGGCAGCCTTTGAGGGCCCTTTCTCTTCTTTATTCCCTGGCCGTGAGGACCACATGTCCCGGCCAGAGCCACAAGCCGGTTCAGCAAGGCCCAAAGCCCTCTTCCTGGTCACTGGCTCAGGTGCTTGTTACAGTAATGGAAAGGGGCAGTGTGGTGCTTGGTGTTAAAGTATTACCTGGCTCAGAGAAGACGGGGTGGCTGCCGAGGGTGCAGCTTAGGCCAAGCCCCGGACACCTCCCACAGGTTTGCGCAGAAGGAAAGGGTTTCTCTCCCCAGGTATTGTTCTGACTCAAAATCTAAGCTCTTGCTAAAAGCTGTGGCAAAATAGACCCACATGTTTAGACTTGCAACACCTTTGCAAATCTCTCCTTTCTTTTTTCTTTCTTTCCCTTCTTCCTTCCTTTTTCCTCCTACCCACTCTCTCTTCACCAGTCAAGCTGTGTGAATATTTTCCTTTTCCAGGGTTGGGGGTTGAACCCAGGGCATGGGGCCTGCCAAGCCAGGATCCACCTTGAGCGATGGCCTCAGGCCTCTCAAAGTTCTCAAGCTCCAACTTCATCATCTCCTCTGCATTCTGCAGCCAGTGTCTGACAGCCACGAGTCAGTGGACACAGACCCCGTGGACATGTCTTCATGGAACAGGTACTGCTTAGCCTGTGTCATTCACAGCTGGGACTCAGGCATCTCAGGGACTGTGCTGCCCTCCGGCGTCTGACTCAGTGGCCCTGGACTATGCAGACTGTTGTACTCATGGCCGCTGGTAACTGTTGCAATTGGCCTCGGGGATTTCCCCTTCTGGGCCCAAGAGCACAAGCATATAAGGTCCCCTGATGTATGGCACTGCTCAGGGTGGGCCTGAGGGTGGCTGTCCTGGCCTGGAAGGAACTAGGACAGAGGAAGCCACATTGGGCTGGAGCAGTGACAGGGTCATCCTCCCCGAAGCCGTGTCCAGGTCCCCGGGCTGTGGCTGAGGGTGCTGTGGCTCCAACTGTGGCCCCCGTGAAGCTACATGCACAGCAGGTGTCTGTGAAGTGCTGCCATCTGCAGCCGTCACACTCACCCCACCTTTCCCAGGTTAATCACGAACTTCTCTCTAGGGGTTCGGAAGCACCTTCCCCTGGGGAGCCCTGGGCTATGGGGGGCAGTACCCTGTGCCCTCCCCTGTTCCCAGGAGGTCTCATGGGTTCAGAGTTTGCCAGGGCAGGTCCCTGTCCCCTGGGCCTTCCAGAGCCACGGGGACACAGGAGCGTGAGGCGTCACAGCGGGCACCACCTTCACCCTGCAGCCTCCCTGGGGGAGGGACGTGGGCACCAGCTGAGGGCCCTGATGGCTCCTGCTCAGGGCCAGCAGGGGGCAGCATTGCTGGGCCCACCAGCCTCGGCACAGAGGTCAGGGCTGTGGGGCGATGGCTGACCTCAGAGCTGGAGGATGAGGCTGGACATGGCTGAGGGAGCGGGACGGCCACTTGTGGCTGGCCCAGCCTGGTGGACACTGACTCCTCTTTCTACTGCAAGTACCAGGGTCGCATGTGGAGCACAGGGACACAGTCGGCCCAGCATGGTCCCACGGGGGTGTGGCCCTGCACACGGCCACTGACGAAGCCCATGACAGCCCTTAGTTCTGGAGCCACGGAGACCTCCCAGCCCTGCACTGGAGCACGGGTGCCTCCCTCTCTTGGCGTTGCTGTCTGCTGCAGACTCCTGGCTGCATTCCCACAATCCTGTGCTTGCGAACGGAGCCAAGGGGGCATGGCACTGCAGGGTGATTTGTTTGCCCACCTCTGGGGCAGGCTGCCCTCAGGGACCCTTCCTACCAGTCCCAGCCATATCTTCCCAGGGTCCAGCCTCCACACTGAACTCAGTGGCCCTGGGTGGTCCAGCCCTATGTCTGGCACAGGCTCTGTGCATGAGTGCCACGGGTGAGGGGGTTTGGGGGTCATGGGTGAGGGCAGAGGGCACAGAGCCTGAGCGCCCAAGGTTCAGGCCACACAAAGACCCCTCTCTCGGCATCGAGGGAAACAAAACATGCATTCAAGTGCAGTCAGGCCAATGGTAGCGCCATGTGCCCAGGAGGGAAGGTGGCCACAGTGCTGCTGGGTGCACAGGCTGGCTCCTCTCTCCTGGGTACTGTCTTGGGGTCTGGGAGGCCCTGGCGCCTTCCCTGTGTAACACACGTTCCAACCTCAGCAAGTGCCCAGAAAGTGGCCTCGTGGGCTCGAGGAGGTGGCACAGCCGATGGGACTGGCCCTCGAGGGCCACCCTCCCCCCTACCTCCCCTGGCTGGGCTGGCATGGTGCCTTCTCCTTTGAAGCCACGTGGCCCCCAGCCAGCCCCTTGCTGCTCCGAGCCCTGCCCTGTCCAGCCAGTGGGGAGGGCCCCTTCACGGGCCATTCGTCTCGAGCACCGTCCAGGGCTGGTCTCCACACTTGGCCCTTCCTTCCTCCCTGCTCGGGTCTGTGCCCCGTCCTGCCCGCTGTCCACTGTGAGGGCTGTGGCCTGGGGACTCTGGCTGGGCCGTGGGCTTCCTGACCTGGGGCTCACGAGGCTGGGTGGGCGGGCGAGAGGCTGTGGAGGTTCACGAGCGTTAGCTGCAGCTCACGCGGCACCAGGGCAGGGTGCGTTTGATGTGACAGTGGAACCGTTTGTTTTCTTTTAGTTTCAGTTTTTCAGTCTTATTTTACCTTTGGTGCAAAAATGTCTTCCTAATAAAACCCTCTGCACTATCACGTGTTTATGGGCTGAGGCCCAGCTCCAGAGCGGCTCTGGGGCCACCGGCGGGCTGGAATAGATCTGGGCAGTCTGGGGGCGGGGCTCGCAGGCCTCTGAGCCACAGGCAACTTCAGAGGCCGGGCACAGGCAGTTCACAGCCCAGCGCAGCTGCGAAGAGTGGGTTTAGCCCCATCATTCCATTGAGCTTTGTTAGAGCTGAGAGAGGAGCTGGCTGGCCTCGGCTTCTGGTATTTGCATTTAAAACCCAAACGCTGTCCCTGGCAGGCGACCAGCATCTGGTGCAGGAGGATGTGGCCACTCAGAAAAGCAGGCCTCATTCAGCCAGGCTGAGCTGGGAACGGCCACCCCACTCTCCCGCCACACAAGGCTGGGACGCCGGCCCAGCCCCTCACACAGACCCTTCTGTCCCAGCTGGATGCCGGCCAGGCGCCCTGGCTGAGGCTAGGAGGCCCCTCTGCGGTGGGCGCAGCTCAGCCTGAAATCCCGGTGCCACAAAAGCACCTTCCGACCGACCGACTGGCTCTGGACGGCAGGGCCCCACCGCGGCCTGCAGCTGACAGGACTCAGGCTGTGCCTGGTGGAGAGGCTTTCATCAGGTCACCTGTGGCAGATGCTCCTGCCTCTAGCTCTGTGGAGGAGGCCCCTGCCCTGGGGGGAAGGAAGCCCCTTGTGAGAGGCGGGCTGGCCCAGTGCCCACCTTCCTCTCACTTCCTGAAGTGTGGAAGGCCAGTTCTGGTTTCCGGCCAAAGGGGAGCTGGCCCAGGAAGGCTCCTGCCACCCCGCTGGATCTGCACTGCGGGGCTGGGGACCTCCCACACGTCCGCCTTCCCTTCTTCAGCTTTGCCCTGAGCCATCCGGCCAGCGCCCTGGTCTCCCCAGGAGGACACTGCCGGCTCCCCTGAGGCTGTGTCCAGCTGCTCTTGTGGCCTGGAACTGGCCTGCGGGACTTGGGGCTACCTTTCCTCTCTGCTGGTGAGGGGGCCCCGGGCCCATGCGAGGCCCTGGGGAAAGGAAAGGTGGGCGAGCCACACGGTGGGGTTTCTGAGTGAGCAGGGGCAGGTGGCCCCGGTTCCTGTGGGGGAGGGGCAGGCTTCTGGGTGCTGCCAGAGACCCGGAGAGCCGCTGCCCATGGCTGGGGGATGGCCGAGGCCCTTCCCTGGGGACAGAGCCCTCCCGGTCCAGCCTGAGCTCCTGGGACTGTGTCTGGGACCCAGCCCTGGAGCACAGCCCAGGGGCTGCTGGGAGCAGGTCTGCCCTGTTGCTCTCCGTCTCGGGACAGGCAAGCGTGAGGTGCCAGAGCAGGGCAGCGTGCTCGCAAGCGGTGGTGGTGCTGCAGGGAGGAGTCGGCAGTCGAGGGCCCCGGAGGGCGAGGGGCTGCGGGCAGACCTCATTCAGGGGCTGGTGCTGCGCAGCTCCCCGGGGCGTCAGCTGTCCGGTGTGGACCTGTCTGAGAGGGCGCTGGGCAGCAGACAGTGCAGGGACCTGGTCACATGAGGCAGGGCAGCAATTGAGCCAGGTTGGCAGCTGTGCCAGCGGGAGCCTCAGGGCACACGAGGCCAGGCCCTGGTCCTGGTCACCGTGCCAGCCAGCATTCAGGTGATGGTGGAGACTGAGGCTGGCCAGAGTGAGCTAAGCAGGCAAGGGTGGACTGGAAGCCGACGCGGCCCAGGTGGACCCGCGGGGCGGCCATGCTGATGTCTCTGTCCACAAGGACACAGGCTGACTCGAGCCCAGGTGCCTATAGTTCTGGCCACGCAGAGCTGAGGCAGGAGCGTTGCAGGTGCCAGGCCGGCCCCGGGCAATGCGATGTGACCCCGTCTCAGAGGAAAACAGAAGAGGGCTGGGACCTAGCTCAAGGGGGGAGCACTGGCAGACAAGCAGCTGAAGAGATAGGCTGGTCTCAGAAGTGTCCCGTGAAGTTCTGTCCTGGAAATATGGCCGGCACCGCCCTGAGCCTCCCCGCCGAGTGCCTGACTGAAGGCGGCAGCGTCCAGGTTCCCAGCAGCCCTGCAGTACTTCGGCTGGGTGCCCCTCCCCTCTGAGAAGGGCAGACCCCGTGCCCAGGGCCTTCGTTCCGCAGCTGGCAGCATGTACTCAGCCTCTGGTCAAGCTCTTTCCGGAAATGGCTCCATGCTCTGGACGGACTGGGGCCAGGGCCCTCCAGCCAGCAGGGCCCCCTCAGTCGACACCGAGCCACGCTGTGCCTGGGCCCTGGTGACCTCCCACCCGAAACCCTGCTTGCAGCCCACCGGGGCTCTGCTGGCCTGGGGGATGCCCAGGGCTCTGAGGGGGGGCCACTTTCGGGGGTCTGGAAAATTCTCTCTACGTGATGGGAGACAGCGAGCCTCCCAGGGCTCCGCGTCGAGGGTGGGTGAAGCTCCTCTGAGACCCAGCCTGGTGCCGGGCAGAGCCCTGCTGCTCAGGGCCCCTGGCCAGCACGGTGTGGCCGCCCTTCCCTCGGACGCAGGGGTGACCGTCCCTGCCCCCGAGGAGCCCTGTGGACGGGGAGTGAGAGAGGAGCCCAGGACGCAGCAAAGCTGGCTGGGGACGCAGGAGCGACACGTCAGTGACGAAATCCCGGCAGGTAGGCGCAGGATGGTTCCAGAGCCCTGCAGTGGCCGGAGCCCACAGGGGGGCCGGCAGCTTTCTGGGTTTTCGCTGGACTCCATGAGGGGTTTGCCTCAGCCCAGGACTGGGCAGAAGAGGAGCCAGCGGCATCCTCCACGCCCATCTGCTGGCTCTGTCTGTCCAGGACTGGACCACAGACCTGCCCGTCACCGGCCCTGCAGTGTCCCCCGCACAGTGCCAGGAGGGGAGGCCCAGGGCACGGGCTCCTCAGCCCCTGGCAGCCCTGGAAGTGTGCGGCAGGCAGAGCACTGTGGGGGCTGGGACGGCAGCGACCGCAGCAGGTGGGGCCCAGCAGCCCCCTGCTGGCCGGAGACGGGGTGTCGCCCCGCCTGTAGCGGCCCAGCGCTCAGCGCTGTTCTCCCGGGCAGCGCAGTGGACCCAAGGTGTGGCGGAGAGATGCAAACGAGGCAGAAGAGAGGTGCAGGCCAAGGTCGTGCTTTGCTCTTTGCAGTGCTGAGAATCGAACCCAGGGTCTCGCATGTGCGAACAGACACTTTAGTGCTGAGCTTTGTTTGCCAGTCCGAAATCAAGATTTTTAAACATTGTACTTTTATTTATTTTGTTGGTTTTGTGAGGGATGGTCTTGCTTTGTAGCCCAGGCTGCTCTTAATCTCACAGTGATTCTCCTGTCTCAGCCTCCCAAGTACTGGGATTATAGGTGTGTGCCACCATGTCTAGTGTTAAAAATGGTACTTTTGGGGAGTGGGTTTCTGAGACAGGTTCTCATTATGTAGTCCAGGCTGGCCCTGACCTTGCAGTGATTCTCCTGCCTCAGCCTCCTGAGTGCTGGGATTACAGGTGTGCACCACCGTACTCAGTTAAAATCATACTTTTAAGAAGAGCTACAGCTTTCAAGACACAAGCTCAGGTTATTTATTTATGCATTTCTTTTTCTTTCTCTTCTCCCAGAATACAGACCTGGGCAACCCCCTCTCACCACAGACAGGCTGGCCTTCCCTGTCTACTGTCACCTGTGAATGGGTCACCTTTCAGGTTTCTGCAGGAACAGAACATTATTTCTCTGTGCACAGGCCGCCTTCTCCGCCCACTGCGCAAGCCTGGACGAAGACTGTCCGGCTGCACGGATTCCCAGCGCCACAGAGGTCCGAGGTCCCCACGGCGCCGGGCCCCGTTTCTCTGAGCGCCTGCCCTCCGACTCTGAGCGTGTCCTCCGTCTGGTAAACCC
This sequence comes from Thryonomys swinderianus, assembly GCA_004025085.1. NCBI lineage: Eukaryota > Metazoa > Chordata > Mammalia > Rodentia > Thryonomyidae > Thryonomys > Thryonomys swinderianus. The sequence goes on along the minus strand of PVIC010014687.1, from coordinate 25,028 downwards.
TGCTGTTGCCTCTTGGAGACACATCCTGAGAACTGTTTTCCCGTCATGACCTGGGCATGATGGCGCATGCGTGTAACCCCAGCACTTAGGAGGCTGCAGCAGGAAGGTCACCCTGACTTTGAGCCAGTCTGAGAAACATAGTAAGATTTTTTTGTCTCAAAAAAGAAAAAGAAAAAAGAGAAAGAAAGAAAAGGAAAAAGAAACGACAAGAGAAATTCTTTTTCAGTGAGGGTCCGCGAATCTGCCAACCTCGTGAGAAGTGTGTGTTAAGCTCTTCATTCTAGCTTGGGGCTCCTAGAACCAGCCTGGGCCAGAACCGTCCTGCCCGGCCTCATCAGGAGCCATCCTGGAGCTGTGGGGAGCAGGCTGTGCCTGGGGTGCTGACCCCTGTGGGCTCGGGGGGGTGTGGCAGCGCCGGTCCCGGTGGGATGGCAGCCTGGCCGGCCCTGGCTGCGGCTGGTCTGTGAGGGCGGTGCCCACCCGCTGCATGGGGCCTGGGCCAGGAGAGCCCTGCCCCTCCCGCACGGCCAGACATGGCCGGCCAGGGATGCTTCTTCAGGGCTCCCCGGCCAGGCTCGGTCGCAGGACCCACACCATGCTGAAGAGGGAGTGGGTGCCTTCTCCGGCGCTGAGCCCGGCCCTGCTCGGCCTGCTGCTGGGGATGAGAGACAGGACAGATGTGCAGGATCCGTGGGGTCGCTGGCCTCTCAGGTACCCGGCGGCCGCTCTCCCCAGTGACCAGCTGCCTGGCGTGCCCTCCGGGGCCACTATCCTTTCAGTTAGTTGGAGGCCTCTGAAGGCTGAGGAACTGTTTCCAGGGCTAGTGTGAGCGGAGCCGGGGGTTGCAGAAGGGAGGTGGGGTGACGGAAGGTCTTTGGGTGTCGCCAGGCCATCTGCAGCTGTTTCCAGAATTCCTTCAGTGTGTCCGAGAGGGGGCATGTGGGGGCCAGAGCTAAGAGGGAGGTGCTCCTGTTTATATCCTTTGATAGAAAAGAAAGGGCTGCAGTTCCTCACACCATCGTTTTCTCCAGAGCACAAAAACATCGAGTTCCTCAAAAACCCGATCATGGCCAAGGCCTTCCTCCCTCCTTCCGGCCGCTTTGACCCAGCCTGAGCCGTAGGTGGAGCTCCATGGGGCTGCTGAGGCCCAGGCCCGGTCCTGTGGCCGCAGCTGGACTCATGGACAAGCACACAGATGAATTAGCCCCTGCCCAGGGTGTGCGAGCCTCGCCTCACCCGACAAGGCAGCCAGCGCGGTCAGTGCCTCGCCATGGAAGACGGGGTCTTCCCTGCAGCGGAGGGACAGAGCCCCGGCGGCTTGCTTGGTGCTGCCGAGCCCCGCTGCCGGTGCCCCTGTGACACCCGGGAGGGCGCAGGGAGCGAAGGAGGGAGCCCCTGCGGGTCGGTGTGGGCCCAGGACCTGCATGCGAACATGCGTGTCGCAGCGACTGCGCTGCGGTCCTTGGCAGTGTTTCCAGCTGCTCCTCCTGCCTGCGTCTGTGCGCGTCTCATGGTTCACCCCCGCCCCGCCCCCGGCCTCGGCCTTGTCCTGGGCATGGAGCTGTGGCGGGGACGGAACAGACCAGCGCCTGACCCGGCACGTCCTTCTCCCGGCGCTCGGCGCCTGGGCCCTGCAGGGGCTCCTGGTGCCTGTCCTCGGGAGAAGCAGAGGGAGGGGTTTTCCTCCAGGCGGCTCTGACAGCGCTGGGAGACCCGGGCTGGCTCGCGTCTGCGTGAGCCAGTGCCCAGCTGACCTGAGGGCGGAGGGCTTTCAGTACCAGGCGCTGCTTGGCCACCAGGGTTCACGACCACTGCCACATGTGGGTGCTGCCCTGGTTCTGCGGGACAAGGCCCGCAGATGGGCAGAGCAGAGCCGGCCTGGTGCAGGCCTGCAGAGCACCCCGCCCCGGCGAGGGTGCTGACCACCGAGGCGGTCCCTGAGGACACCGCGGCCGGGTAGGGTCGGGAGAGGGGCTTGTGACAGCCCGCGGGTCACTCGCCCTGTGTGGAAGACGCAGCTTGCACTGCGAGCTCCCGGGTCCCGCGCGGGGAAGCGAGGGTGACCCGAGTGGTGTCCCCCGCGTCATGCACCTGCGCCCTCCTGGCTGCGCTGGACGGGCTCCCGACCACCTGGCAGGAGAGTCCCCGCCTCCTGCTTTGCCACCCAGCACGTCTCGTCACTTTGGTGGCTGTCCCATGTGCATTCCAGACGCCCCTTTCTGATGGCGTCCCCACAGACCACGAGAATGGCTGGTGGCCCCGTGGCCGGGTCTGCCGTCCCCTCAGCGGCCTTGTTCTCCCAGCTGGTCCAGGCTTTGGAACTCGAGCCTTTGCTGGTTTGTGGGCTGCGCAGGGCGGCGGGGAGCCAGCTGTGCTGCTTTGGGGTCGGGCGGATTAGGGGGCGCGCCGGGAAAGTGTCTGGGTGGCGGGGGCCTGAGCTGCCCCAGCCCTTCCTCCCCGCCCCGTCCCTGCTCTGCTCGGGCCACCAGCGGTCGGGGAGCTTTGCTTCATGCCCTTCGAGGCAGTTCCCCCGCTCGGAGCAGCCGGCCGTGGCCGAGCCAGCCTAGCCCCTTCCAGCGTGGCGTGTGCTCCGGCGACTGCGGCACTGACAGGAGGGGACCGCGCCCTGCCCACCAAGGCCCCCGTCCCAAGCAGCGGGAGTGGGGCCAGCCTGCCTGTGCCCGTCTCCCTGGGGCTCCTCGGAGTCCCGTGAGTCTGCACACGTGCCGGGGGCTCCTGAGCAAGGGCTGCGTCTGCAGAGCGTCGTACACACCTGTGGTGAGAACGCGGGGCACCGTGGGGCTGTGACATCACACAGGACAAGGCTCGCCATTCTGCTCGGGGGACCTGGCTCAGGCTCCTGGTGCAGGGCGCACCACCGACGGCTGCCACCTGCGTCCTGGGCACCCTGGCACCATCCCGGACAGCTGTGTGAGCCATGTGCTGAGGTAAAGGGCCATCTCCCATGTGGGACAAACTGGCCAGCAGGCACTGCAGGACCGTCCCTGAAGCCCCCTCTCGGGGGCCATCTGGTCCTAGGCTTTGCCGGTGCTTACTGGGATCTAGCGCTGGGATTGCCGAGCTTCCTTCCTGTCCGGCTCCGCCCATGTTCTGGGCATGCGCAGCAGAGGGGTGAGCTGTCCCGGCTCCCAGGCAGGACAGAAAGTCCCCCAGGAGCTGTGCCGGGCAGCCCTGAGGTCTGTGCTATGGGGATCAGGCCCAGAGCTGTCTCTTGGGGTTTGGTGGCTGTGGGGGCCCAGGTGGGGTGCTCCTCGGTGTGGCCTGGTGTCCCCCTGGGGACCAGCACGTACACACTGGGCAGAGCCCCTATCCTGCTGCTCACACCAGGATGGACTTCACATTTTCGTGGCCCTGAAGCCTCTACACTCTCCTGTGGGCTACTGCCGACTGCCTGATGTGTCCACGGCTTGACCCTAGCCCAGGGAGGTGACCTCTCTCTGGATGGGGCCCTGGCCAGGGATCCGGAGATAAGGAGATTATAGCAGATGACGTGCCAGTCCCAAACACCTCACTGCCCTCAAGAGCCGGGTAGAGATTGGACAGTGAGCCCTGAGGGGCCGGGTAGTGACAGAGACCAGGCTGGTGCGGTACAGCTGCCAGCTCAGGGTCCTGGAGCAGCTGGAAGAGGCAGGAAGTCGTCCCGGGGTGTGGGGGGAGTGGCCCTGCCTCTCTTGATTTAGGACCCGGAATTGGTGGTCTTGACCTCCCTGTGCGCAGCCCACAACCCCGAGTGCAAATCATGCCTGCCTGGGAGACCTGAGGATGAGGCCAGCGCGTGGTGGACGCAGCCTCCACAGGACGAGCTCAGGGAGACCCCGGGAGAAGATACAAAGTGAGAAGGTTTTGCTTGGCTGGGGATTTAGCTCCAGTGGTACTGCACCTACCTTGGAAGCACAGGGGTTGAGTTTGGTCCTTGGTACTGAAAAAAAACTTTTGCTGGCAAGAATGCACCCCAGCTTTTAGAGGTGTGTATAACGCAGGACCAAGAAGCTAGACGAGAGAGACAGGAGGCTGCGAAAGGAAACGGATCTCTTGGCAGGGGTGCTTATGGAGACACAGGCCGAGGCTGCCGAGGCTGGAGGCAGAAGCATGAGCAGACAAGGTCGGGGCCGGGCTGAGATGGGCCAGCTGACCTCAGCTAGACTGGAGCAGCGCGCACAATGGAAAAAGCCCAAACATGAAAAAGTTAATGCCCGGGGCTGGAGATGTGGCTCAGTGGTTCCAGCGCCCACCTAACAGGCATAAGGTCCCTGGTTCAGTCCCGGTAACCACACACCACAATGCCGGGCGTGGTGACTCATGTCCACCAGTAATCAGTACCACATACCACAATGCCCGGGTGTGGTGACTCACATCCACCAGCCATCAATACCACATACCACAGTGCCAGGCGTGGTGGCTCACGCCTATAATCCCAGCATTTGGGAGGCAGAGGCAGGAGGATTGCTGTGAGTTTGAGGCTTGTCTGGGCTACATAGTGAGCTCAGGGCCAGCCTGAACTACAAAGCAAGACCCTGTCTGCAAAAAAAAAAAAAAAAGTTACTGCCAGAAAATGATGACAGAGGCACTGATAAGAATCCCGGAGCTGCCCGTGTACAAACTTGCATACAGACTTCCCCGAGCTGCCTGGAGCGGGGTCTGTCAGTGCACGTCCCTTCCCTTGTCAGGATGGATCGAAGCTTCTTCACCCGAGCGACAAGACACAAGAGGTGACTGAGACGCAGTCGGAGACATCACCCCAAGACTGAGACCGCCTGACAAGGCACAGCACAGACCAGTGTTCACAGCCGGAAAGTTGAGGAACTCACTCCAGTGTTAATGAGAAGAGGTCAAGTCCCGCCAGGGTCCTCTGAGTCCAGTAACCCCAGCACACACTGGCCGTCCCCTCATGGGATTCTATCTGGCTGGCCTCCCCCAGTCATAGGTCAAATTAAGGACACTCTTTGCTAAGTAAAAAAATTGTCCCTGAGAAAACAAATACAGCTTTTGGGAATGGCCCTATAAGACATCCATTGTTGGGTACAAGAGAAAATGCCTCTAAACTCAGCAGAACCAAGATGCTCATTCAAACCTGGGGCTTTGTTTGATTTAAAAAAAAAAAAACAGGGGCCAGAGATTTAGCTGAGTGGCACCACACTTGCCTTGTAAGTGCAAGGTCCTGGGTTTGATTCTCAGGATGGCAAAAACAAAACAAAACAGAGCATTAAAAAAAAAATCCAATAACTCTCTGAGATGGGCCTCCTACTGGAGTCCTGTCCACCCACCCACTGCTGTTGAGGTTGTAACTGTCTTAGAGCTACAGTGGGCCAGAGCCAGCAGCCCGAGACAAGAGTGGGCCAGCGGCAGGAGCCAGAGACAGGCCGGGGCTGCGCTGCGCCTGTGACGGGATCTGGCCAGCAGGGCCAGCAGCTCCGCACGGTCACCCTGGAGCTGGCTGGTCTGCGCACGGCGGCGGCGTGGGAGCAGCATTCGGGGCTTTCCTGTTCGCGCTGACTTGCCCTCGCCTGCTCCCTGCTCGCCAGAAGTGTTCGGTCTGCCGTGGAGGCTGATGGGCAGGTGTACCCGCCCAACAGGCGGCCCAAGCCGAGCACCAGCCTCTGCTCTGGGCTGAGTACCCTGGACAAAGCGTTTGAAATAACAATAACGCCAAAGATGAGACTGTCTGTCAAATCAATACTGACTGATGCAAAAAGCATCAAAGAGCGGAATGAAGTAGAACTTAAAGGAAAATCAGTTCTCCTGGCTGAAAGAGGTCCAGGCGCTCCCCGCTCAGGTTCCGCCCCGCCCTCTTCCGTAAGACTGACCTCCTCGGTAATGTAAGTCTCTCATATTCCCGTAAAAGAAGTCTTGCAACCCTGAGGAACTACATGTTCTGTAAACACTACGCTCTATAAACAATTTATGACGCTCTGTTCCCATGCCATTCATAAGACCCAGTCTTCGTATGTGGCTGAATTACTGAACGGTCTGTCCTTGTCCCATTCCATTTAAACTCCCGGCATCACTAGAAAGCCCTCTGCTCTTGACCAAACGCATAAACATGGACGCTCCTCCTGGTCCAGCTGCTCGGCCTCAGCGTCCCGTTACAGGGTTCTTCGTCGTACCCCCTGGGGCCCGCTTGGCCGGTCTCGCGCCTTCGGGTGCTGCGTGGTGGTGGGATGGCCGAGCCACCTCTGGCTGCTGGCGTTGAGGACAAGCCATCTGCTCGTCCCTGCTGCTCCTGGGCCTGCGTCCTTTCCAGGCCCGCCTCTGCGGGCAGCCCTGCCGTGGCGGTCGGCCTTGGGGGCGCCCACGGCACCATCCTGTTCCCGCAGTGGTGCTGGGGGCCCGGCGGGTGGCTGCTCTGGGTGGGGCCGGGCCAGCGCCCCACGGAGCCCGCATGGGAGGACAGTCTTAGGTCAGTGCGACAGGGGTGTGGGGCTCGGAGCGCAGGAGCCAGCTGGGCACTGGAAGCAAGGTGGGCACTGGCTCCAGGTGCCCTGGGGTGCAGGTGACACGGAAGCCACCTGAGGTGCTGGGCGAAGGCAGCTGTGGGCAGGACGGGTCCGTGCTGAGTGCCTCTCAGTGGGCACCCGGGACTGTGCTCCCCTCCTCGGCCTGTGGGACCCAGGGGCAGAGGTGCTGGAGCAGCTCCCAGCACTGCCTGCAGCCGGGGCTGATCAGGGATAGAGCCATCCCTGAGGAGAAGCCGAAACCCAAGTCACTGCAGGGTGCAGGCTAGGGTCGGACCTGTCATGCTCCTGCCTCAGCCTCCCCGAACGCTGGGATGACAGGTGTGCATGGCCACACCCTGCCAGGAAAGGGCTTTTCTGCACCACAGGCTGATTTATTGATTCCTTGGACGCAATCGTTCCCATGTGTGCAAACAAAACAGTTGTATATAAAATTGTTTATGGTGTGTTGAAAGAGCCGTGGAGTTTGATAAGCACTAAGGACAGCCCCGAGCCCTGTGCCGTGGCCTCCGGTCCTCGGGAGCCGTGGGCGCTCAGCACGTGTTCGTCACGGGAAGGAGATCATGGCCACGAGTTATGCAGCGACCGTCTGTGGGCAGACCTCGGTGCTCCACGGCGGTGCTCCCAGCCCTGCAGGCTGGCGGTGAAGCCTGGGACCCTAGGACAGAGATGGGGACCGGAGTGGACTTTTATTTTTATGAGCAGCTCCCGGGAGAGAAGTTCTAGTCTCCGCCCTGTCTGGGAGGGGCCGGGCAGTGAGAGGGCTGCTTTGTAGGCCTGACGTCCTAGCGGGAGCTTCGCCCTTATCCCTCCACAGTTGCCACTGAGGGAACCACAGGGCCGAGGGTGTGAGCCGGGAATGCAAACGGACCCAGAGCGAGTGCTGCCTCTCCCTCCTGGACACACAGGGTTCATCAGCTGCCGCCGGCTGAGCAGATGTGGAGGCTGAGACAGGAGAGGCTGGTCAGGGCTGCTTTAAGCAGTCCGTTTGCCTCTGACCTCTAGCTGGAGGGTTGGGGACCTGGGGCCACCCAGGGCCACCCTGAGGGGTCCCCTCCGCGGCCCAGCGAGAGCCAGCGACAGGGTGCATGGACCTGAACGAGGAAGGGCTGTCCGTCCGTGCCTGTCTCCCGCCGACACTCTGGTCCATGAGCGCAACTATTAAATGGGCCGTGTTGTCCCTGCTGCTGCGGACCGTGCGCCATGAGGCCTGTTCTCACCGGCTTTGAGGTGTATCCTGGGGTGCAGCTTGGGGGGCAGCGGGGTCGTAGCAGGCCCCACTGCCCTGGCTTTTCTGTTTCTTCTTTGTTGTGGGGTTTAATGCGTCCAGGTTTGAACTTGAAATCCTCTGAGGAGGTGGCTTGGTGAGAGCCCAGATCCCCAGCACTTGGGAGGCTGAGCCAGGGGCCGCCAGCTCCATCTCAGCCTGAGCAAATAGGCAATTTAGACCTTGTCTCAAAGTGGAAAATATAGCAAGGGCTGGAGAGGTAGCTGGGCATGAAGGCCCTGGGGTCAGTCCCGCTGCCCCCCAAGCTGCACCCCAGGATACACCTCAAAGCCAGTGAGAAAAAGGCCTCACGGCGCACGGTCCGCAGCAGCAGGGACAACACGGCCCATTTAATAGTTGCGCTCATGGACCAGAGTGTCGGCGGGAGACAGGCACGGACGGACAGCCCTTCCTCGTTCAGGTCCATGCACCCTGTCGCTGGCACCCTCTCGCAAACAGCTGAGAGATAACCTTGAAATCCTGGAAACGCTGCCCACAGCGCCCCCGTGTGGCTGGGAGGGTCAAGGTGGGCGGCAGCCGCAGCTCCCGAGGGGAAGGGGCCCCTGGGGACACAGGGACTCCACACAGCCGCAGGCCAGGAGCCTGTCCTGAGCGAGCTCCTCCCTGCGGTCCCGGGGACCGCATCATCCGGGCCTGCACCTGCCGTGCTGGCTGCCGAGGGCCGGCCCTGTGCCCAGGCTGCCCCCGGGCTCCCCGCCCCACTGGTGCTGCTCCCCAGGCTGGGGCAGTGGACTAGGCCTGCGCTGGGCGGAGCGCTGGAAGGAGGCGGGAGATTCCGAGGAGCTGCAGGACAGCCCGGGAGTCGCGGGGCACCGGCCACTGCTGGCACGCGGGGACAGGCAGGACGGCGTGCGCAGGGCTCCGGTCCGCTCCCTGCCCCCAAACTGCAGAGGTGTCCGGTGGGTGCCCGAGGGCTGCCCAGCCAGACCCCTCAGGGCGACCTCCGCCCTCCTCACTGCCTGCTCTGCCCACGCCCTGCCCGCTCCCAGGATCCTGGCCAGGCCCTCCGAGGCCTCTGAAGTCTGGGAGCGGGGAAGACAGGTGGGGCTGGGACTTTGTGCCCGCTCCCTGGGCGGCAGGGTTAGACAGGTGCCAGGCAGCAGGGCTGGGCACTGTCTGTAGCAGTTGAGCAGGAAGCCGGCTGCTACTGTCAGGGCGGTGGAGCCCCCGGCCCCTCCCCAGAACAGGACCATCCTGTTCCTTCCTCCTCGCACCTGCCCAGCCCACCCTGAAGGCCCACTTGAGGCTCTGGGTTGTGCCTGAAACAGAAAGGAAACACGATGAGGTCAGTTAGACTTGATTACCAGGACACATGGCTTTAAAACCATAGCGAAGCCCCACAAACCCTGACTGTGCCATACAGGCCTCTGGGAAACAGGAGGTCTAGCTGGGGCTCAGCCAAGCTGGAGGTAAAAGCAGCATGGTCTCAGAAGACCAGAGGTGTGAGTGGCAGCCGGTGAGACCAGAAGTGCATTTGCAAACAGCCGTGGTGAGAGGCAGGTCCTAGACCCTGAGGGGTCTGGAGGGGCCTTGGCTGTGTCAGAAGCTTGGCGGCTTTCCTCCAGGCCCTGCAGTAGCTGGACCCGGCCGGCCAGCTGGGGGCGGGGGCAGATCCCAGACCTGGGGAGCAAGCAGCAGGGGGCCTCCTGCTCCTCTCTGCAGCAATTTTGTTATTAGCAAAGATAAAAGAGAGAAAGAGCTTGCAGCCTGTCTGTCAAACGGCAGGCAAGCAGTTCAGGAGGTCTCAGCAAATCCAAATCTTAAGTGTTTGACAATTGTTACAGTGTAGCGCTTCGGAGGGACTTCCAGTAATTTGGGAAAACGCCCACAATACAGTGAGTGCTGAGGGGAAAGCCACTTAGAGCTGTAATCCGGTTTGATTCTGAAGGCTGTGTACGCGGAGCAAGCTGGAGGTCGTATTTAAGGTACGGTTATGCAGCAGCCACGGCCCCTGCCAGCTCTGCTTGGCCCAGCCTGGAGGCCACACGACAACGCCAGAGCTGCGGACGTTGGGAGGCCTGGCACCCCTGGAAGGCCCAGCGCCTGGCACTGCCTGGCCCCACACTGCCTGTGGCCTGTGGAAGGCTCTTTCTTCTGAGGCCTCAACAGTAAATCGCTAGACTCTCTCTCCTTTTCCTAATTATAAAATCATTAAATGGCTAGGCGTGGAGGCTCAAACCTGTCATCCCAGCACTCGGGAGGCAGAGGCAGGAGGATTGCTGAGTTCAAGGCTTGCCTGGGATACATAGTGAGCTCAGAGCCAGCCTGAACTACAAAGCGAGACCCTGTCTCAAAAAAACAAAACAAACAAACAAAAACCAACTCATTAAATGTACTTCGTAAGAGTTCAGAATATAAAAGTTGAAGAAGGAAAATAAATTCGCATCATTTGGACACAAGGCAGCTAGGGTCGCGTTGGGGCTGATCTCTAAGTCAGCAGCTCTGCAGGGCCAGTGAGGACCGCTGAGATTATTTCCTGAGGGAGGCGGGTAAAGTCCCCTTTTCCTCTCCGCTTTGGGTCCAAGTGTAACTGTGCAGCCGTCCTTGGAAGCGCCTGGAGTGGGAGCGTCTGAGCACCCCGGTCAGCCTCCTTGTCATGCTGAAGCCAGCATGCCGTGCAAACACCACGAACGCTGGCCTGAGCATCGATAAGGCCTGTGAGCGACTGGCTGTGTGAGGCTCCTGTCTGGCCCCAGCGTGGCTGGTTCCCGCAGCAGAGCTGTGTGCCCGAGCTCCCTCCTCCCCCGGTCTCCTGCCCGGCACAGCCCGCAGCTGGCTTCCGGCCCCGGCGCCGCGCTAGTGGGAACCAGGCAGGGAGAGGTGCCGCTGCGACTCGGGAGGGGGCGGCAGGTCCGCAGCTCAGGAAGCGTTTCCTCGAGGGTTCCTCGGAGGTGGCACTGTCTGTTCTGCACTCCCGGCTTCTCACGGGTGCGTGTTTGTGACCCACAGTAACACACCCACGTGTGTCCCTCCCCTCAGGAGCCGGGCAGCTCGGACAGACGGCTGTGCCCCACCCTGCGTGCCCACGTGTGTGCAGAGCCACTGCCTTGTGCTTGTCTTCCCACGCTGCCCGTGCCCCTTTGAGGACTCCCTGCCTCTGCGTCTTCTTCTCGGGAGGCCCCAGTTTGCTCTATGGCGACTGCAACAAGGCCCCGTGGACTGGGAGGTTTAAGCAGCAGTGCGGGCGTCCAGCGGCTGCGGCCTGGCTCAGGCATGGCGGCCTCGCTCCCGGAGGCCCGGCCGGGTCCTTCTGCCGTGACGCTTGGCTTGCGGGCCCTCGCTCAGGCTCCGGTGCAGGTGACCTCCTGGGACCTGTTTCCCTCAGGCCGCCTTCCGAGCTCCGGTGGGCGAGGGTTTGGGCCGGGCTCTCTGCCGTCACACGGTCTTCCCTGCGCAGCCGGCCCACGTCCCGGGCTCCTGCCCTCCGGACGCCCGGGGACCTCGCGGGCTCGGCAGTGTCGTCCAGCCACTGCTGCCGGGACAAATGCTGAGGCCGGGACGCTGCCCCGAGAGGGCCCGCCGAGCCCACTGATTCTCGGGGTGCCCAGCTGGTGCCTTCGGCTGCACCGTGGCTCTGACGGAGACACATCTGCCCCGTGCCGCGATCGCCAGGCCTGGGGATGCTTGTTTCACACAGTGTTTGCAGAGCAAACACGTCTGTTCACGTCGATTACTTCTGTACACGCACGAAGACTTAAACGGTTAGGCATCCAAAACAAACACACCCCACGAATGGAAATCAAACCATATTTTCTTTTAATTTCAGAGTTGTCTGTGGCAAGCTGACTTGAAAGACGTTGAAATTGGATAGGTAATTAATTCACATGCGCCTACAAGAGAGGGGGACAGAATGCACAAATTATTTGTAACATTTTGTAAGCAGTGAAATTAATGTAGTGTGAATTTGTCATTTCTACCCAAAGTTACAGATTTTCTATATTATAATTCAATCTTTCTAATGTAAAAAGAATAGGAATTTTGCCCTTTCTGGCCTCTTGGGAAACAAGAACTAGTGTATCTAATTATCTGAACACGTAAGAACATAAAGGAATAGCAAGTAGTGGAATTATAAATCGGCCGGAACAGCCCCATGTTTTCTGATTAAAGTCTCTTTCTGGGGCCCTTAGCAATCATGTCGCACCAGTGTTCATAGTAATTGCATGTGTCAAAGCTGAGGCTTTGTGTAAATGGGACTGAGCGAGTTACGGTTTTAATTTAGAAGGAGATAACAGCATGTGTTTGCGGGACGGCCGGAAGCTGGGACCGGCCGGAGCGGGAGCCCGGGCCCCAGGGCGCCAGGTTAATGGCAAGCCTGATCTAATCAGGCCTCATCACAACAGCGGAATTTTTAAAGAAGAGAAATGCAATTTACCAACACAAAACCAACCACCTGCTCTCTTCCTGCATTATCCATGTAAAGAGGGCATCTAATTTTTTTCATAGCTGAGGGGCAATGAATTTTAACAATGGAGACTGAGTTGGTTATCAGATGGTCGAACGCTCAGAATGAGATCTTGTTGACTTGCTGGGATCGTATAAACAGAGCGCCTTCTGCTCTGAACTTCCGAAATGCTCTTGGAAGCCAGAAGATGTGCCACGCTTATTTCTGCCAAGGATCCGCTTTCTTGTTTTTTGGGGTGCTGGCGACTTGGTCTCCCTTGTGCTGACTTGGCTGTTAATAGGAAAATCCAGCCAGAGGTCCTCGTCCGCCCCTCAGGAGGGAGGGGCCCTGGGGTGCTGTCCGTAGTGGCGACTGTCGCAGGCTGAGGGGTGGGCCTAGCAGGGCCTGGGCTCCGCCCTGGCTCCTGGCTGCCAGTGTGGACAGCAGCCCCACTGCCTGTTCTCCTGGGCCTGGGACCTGGCTGCCAGCGGGCCCGAGAGGTGCCGCAGCCATGGGTGCTGTGCTCACCTCCGTCTCGACCAGCTCTGCCTGCCCACGGGCCCTCACTCCTGGCACCAGAGAGCCAGCATTGTATTCCGGGCCCTGGACTTGAGGCCAGGCGAGGTCGGTCCTGTCGGTGGCTTCTAACCGTGCTCTTCCTGGGGGACATGGGCTCCTGGGTCTCAGCTCCCTGGGACACTGATTCTAGGTCAGGCTGTCCCCCCGGTGCCACTCTGGGCCACCCCACAAGCACTCAGTGGGAAGAGTACAGGTCGTGCCTGAGAGCTGCTTCGCTGGCTCTGTGGTCACCAGGGCACTTTCTCTGCCCAGTCCCGCCTGCCCTGCATCGGACAGAGCAAAGCTTCCCGGAGCTCACGCCCAGCACCCGAGGACCGTGACCACGTGGCTGCAGAGAGCCGCCCAAGTCCACGTCACAGTCGCCACACAGCCCCGGAGGCAGGCTGGCGCTCTTGCCGAGCTGTGCTGACAGGGAGGGCAGGGGGATGGGGCTGGCATCATCCCACAGCCCTGGGGACGAAGTGCAGGCGCAGTGCTGCCTGTCCCGATCTGGATGCCCTGGCTGGAGACAGCCTGAGCCAGGAGATGTGAGACAGCTGCCCTCTGCCCCCGTGCCCAGGCAGGGAGGAGCTCACCACAGAGAAGGCCGGGACGTGGCCATCCGGGGCTGTCCTGCCTCCACCTGGTTCTGTAGCTCCTCTGCCCAGCCGCGTGTGCTCCTGGGCTGTGCGAGCGCGAGGGTCGAGGACGTCGAAGTCCACAGGCTGCCCCGGTGGCCGTGAGTCCCTCCCCACTCTGCCGGCCTAGGTGGAAAGCCCCAGAGCCACTCATCCCCTAGAGCATGTAAAGACTTTGCTCGAAGCTTGGGGTAATGCCCCCGCTTGAGAGACAACCAGTAGCCAGGTGGGGAGGCCTCAGGATGTGCTGCGTGGCCCTGTCCTCCCACCAGCTCCCAGTTTCCCTCAGCACAAGCTCAGGATGGGAGCAGCTGCCGCTGGGCCACCGAGCAGGTGACTGTGCCAGGAGCCGCGTGAGAACCTGGTGTCCTGCGGGGGTCGTTCGCCAGGCACGGAACACAGCTCACGGAACAAGCCAAGTCACTCAGGTTGGCGTCAGCTGGAGGCACCAGGCCCGCAGTGCTGGACGGGGTGCCCTGAGCCACGGGCGCTCACCAGGGGCCCAGGTGTCCCAGGAGTGTCGGAGGCGGGACTGCAGTGCAGGGAGCGCTCTGAGGCCCGAGCCCTGGGCCCAAGACGCTGGGGACAGGGGCACCGCCTGTGCCCTCGGGAAGCTCGCATCTCACGGCCCCACTGGTGCCGCACAGGCTCCCCCATAGGGCTGGGCAGCACAGCGCCGTCCCACGCCGTCCCCACTTGGCCCCGCACGGTAGCCAAAGCGCTGCCCGGCAGCCGTCCTGCGGCAGGGCCCTAGGCAGCCTTCTGTCTCTGGCTCCAGCCTGGGAGCCTGGCCTGAGAGCTCAGGCTGCCCCTTCCTTCTGCCCTCACTCCGGGCTCTGTGACGTTAGGGCTGTCACGTGTGGCCCCCGTGTGGCCCGTCACCATGTGACAACCCCAGAGCAGGCCACGGGCTCAGGGCCACGAGTGACAGGTGGATCCAGGTGTCACTCTGCTGTCCAGCGGTGTCGGGCCCTCGCGGCCTGGCCTGGAAGGCAGCCTGTGCCCCTCCCTGGCTTTGGCCACTCACCTGGTGCCGTCCTGGGCGGCCACCCGGCACCACGCGGGCCTCCGAGAGAGGACCTGGCCTTCCAGGGGCAGCTGCTGCATGGAGGCCCAGAGCCCGCTAATGGCCTCAGGGGCGCAGAAGGGGCCGGGATGTCCCTGCAGGGCCCATGCTGGGCGCAAGAGCTGGCAGCCTTGTGGGAAGGTCTGGAGTGCAGAGAAAGCGCCAGGAGGGCTGTCCGCAGAGGCGCAGGCCACGCAGGGACGCGTGCAGACGGGAAGTCACAGGCCGAGTCACGGCCAGTCTGGGGCTGGCGGGCTCTGTGTGACAGGCTGAGCTGCACCCACACAGACCCCAAGGGCAGGGTGTTCCCCGGGTGAGCATCGCTGCCTGGCAGTGCCATCCAGGGCCCTTGAGAGGATACTAGGGCAGGCCCAGCTGCCACCCTGGGGACCTGGGGCCTGTGGGAAAGCGGTGGCTTTGTGGGTAAATTGCACCCAACATGCCAGGGGATTCCTGGTTTCCGTAGGAAAAGTTTCCTTGTTTCCGGGAGCGAATAGTCCCCAGGTCAGCCCCCAGGCTGCCAGCACTGACCTGATACTTCCAGCAAAGCCCGCAAGTGCACAGAAAACCAGAACAAAGTTCCTCGGGAGCACAGATCTGGGGGCCGGTGGTGGCGCTCGCCTGTAATCCCACCCGGGAAGCTGAGGCATGAAGATGGCTGTGAGTTTGAGGCCAGTTTGGGCTACAGAGTGAGTTCAAGGTCAGCCTGAATTTCACAGTGAGATCCTGTCTCAAAAACAAACAAAATGTAGATTTAACAAGGTATGTATGTATTTCAGATAACCGCGTCCATTGATTTTTCAGGA
The DNA here is from genome assembly GCA_004025085.1 of Thryonomys swinderianus. Taxonomy (NCBI): domain Eukaryota; kingdom Metazoa; phylum Chordata; class Mammalia; order Rodentia; family Thryonomyidae; genus Thryonomys; species Thryonomys swinderianus. Next base: position 9,818 of record PVIC010014687.1, on the reverse strand, counting down.
CTGGCACACCCTGACGTGCAGTGAGGGGAATCGGGTTGGTGCTGGCACATTCTCAGCAGACTGGGCTGGCGAGGGCCTGTTCCAGCTGACCACTTCCACCTGTCTGGCTGGGGCTCGGCAGGGAGGGCAGCCCCGGCCCTGGAGTCCAGGACCAGGAGGTGCCTGCTGTGCCCTTTGGGAGCCCTTGGCAGCCTCAGTCACGGGTTCTTTGGGATCTAGGAAAGAGGAAGAGATGGCATATCGCCGGGGAAGAAGGAGCGGACGGGCTGGGCTCGGGGACGCCGTCTGGCAGGAAGGCCTGGAGGCCACACGCAGAGGGGAGTGGTGGGCGCAGGCTCAGGGACGCAGGCCCTCCGGGCACAGTGGGTGGCGCGGTGCTGCTGGCGGTCACAGCTGCCCGCTCTGCAGCGGCAGAGGTCCAAGGCAGGACGGTGTGCGGGGCCGAGGCTGCTCTGGGGGCACAGGCCGAGGCCTCCCGCCCGGGGCTTCACCCCAACGTGCAGGGAGGGACGGACAGGAGACAGGACAGGAGCAGGGCTGCCGGAAGGGGGCGGCTGAGGTGGCCGGGCCCCTGGCCCCGAGGGTCGATGGCTGAGGCCAGCTTCCGGTCGTCTCCTGGCCCGAGTCTTGGTGCTGGGCGGGGCTTTGGCCGTCTCATGGGAAACGGGGTGAGGCTGTGGGTCTCGGAGGGTTGGATGGCCCTAGCCCCCGTGTGCGCGGCCCGTGGGCCCCGCTGTGGCTGCAGGCGTCCACTGAGAGGCAGCAGTGCCGGCAGGTGTCCCTGTGCATGCGGAGCGTGCGGGCCGGTGCCCATGGCCTGCGGCAGCCAGTTACGAGGCTCTGCTGCCCTGTACTCGGGTTTCTGAGCAAAAAGTGACAACGTGGTGGAAACAGGAGGCGGCACGTGATTGGGATGCTGCTCTGACCTGCGACCCAGCCAAGGCCCCGTTCACAGCCGTGTCGGTCTGTGCGTCTCGCTGTCTGTTCTGTGGGCTGTGTCTGTGTATACGCGTGTGTTGTGTGCGTGTGCGAGTGTGTGTGACACTGGGGGATGGGCCAGGCCTTTGCACTTAGCTGCGCTCTCCGCCTTCTTTCTTCATTTCTTCTTGCAAGAGGGTCTCCCAGATTCATTAAGTTGCCTAGGCTGGGCTCGAGCTTGTGATCCTCCCGCCTCGGCTTCCCAGAATGCTGGGATTACAGGTGTGTGCCACCACACCCAGTATTTCCTTAACTACATTTCCTATAATTTTTGTGGCATATGAAAGTGTAGCAGGAAAATAAAATTTAAAACAAGACAGAAGGAGGGGCCGGGGATTTAGCTCAAGTGGTACCACACCTACCTTGGAAACACAAGGGCCGGAGTTCAAGCCTCAGTTCCATTAAAAAAAAAAAAAAAAAAGGAGCGACAAACAGCTGTAGGATAAGCAGTTTCAGACGCAGTAGGTTGCGCTTCCAGCTTTGGCCAACAGGGGGCGGAAGGGCTGCAGGTCTCTTGGACTGGACCCTGGACAGAGCGCTGAGGGTCCTGGGAAGAGCCAGAAAGGAGCTGCGGGTAGGCAGTGGGTGCTGGGCTAAGCTGCCTTGGGTGCCCAGCCTGAACTACAAAGCGAGACTCTGTCTCAAAAAAAAAAAAAAGAAAAGAAATGCAATTGACATGAAGAAATGAAGTGAGCCAGGTGTGGTGATGCAAACATGTCGTCCCAGCACTTGTAGCCTGAGGCAGGAGGACTGCTATGAGCTTGAGGCCAGACTGGGCTACACAGTGACTTCAAGGCCAGCCTACTCTGCACAGAGGGACCCTGTCTCAAAGAAAGAAACCAAGAAAGAAAGAAGGAAAGAAGGAAGGAAGGAAAGAAGGTGAAAAAGAGGCTGTGAGGAGTAGTACAAATGCAGTGGGACATCAGTCCGCAAACTTGATTCTTTCCGTAACTCTGGTCACAAAGCAGAACTATGTGCTGGACGAGCACCGACTCGAGCTCAGGGGCCAGTGCGATGTGGCCTGGCGAGGATGTGGCCCGGCCCCCGCCCAGTCGGCCGTGGCCAGGACTGCGGAGAGAAGAGAACGAGTGGTGAGCCAAAGACCACTGTCTAAAGGTAAAGTAAAGGTATTTTTAAATTCCCCTTTATCGAACAATAACAGATGATATAAAGCAAAAATAATGAAAGGTGACATACAGCACACGTATAAATAAAACGCTTGCCGGTGTTGCTAAGAAAGACGGCGACGTGGAGGCGGGCTGCTGGAGCCGCGCTGGGCGGCCCTGTCCGTACGGGCGAGCTGTGGGCCCGGCGGAGACAGAGCACAGCGCAGAGTCCCCTGAGTCCCCTGTGTGTCCCGGTGGAGGAGGAAACGCGGACCGGCTCTCAGGCTCCGAGGAGCAGAGGCGGCACAGACGGGACAGGCACGGGGCTCCGGCCACACGGACGAGTCATTAGCTCAGTAAATTGCAAAATGCACTGTTGCAGGCGCAGGGCCACCAGGCTGGGGCACGGCGTTGCTCCTGGTGTCAGGCGGGTATTGTTCTTAATGTCAATAAAAAGACGCGACTGCCCCACATACCTACCTCGGTGGCTGAGCCTCCAGCACAGGGCGCAGAGCAGAGGGAGCATCCTAGGTGGAAACTCAGCTGCAGGCTGGGCTCCGCCCCATGGGCCCCGGAGGCTGAAGCCCGGCAGAGACAGCAGGACGGGGCTGCCGCGCAGTCCCGTGCCCTCAACCTCGCCCAGCATCACACCCCACGGGGGCAGACCTGGCTTCACTCGGCCGCACGGGATGCTCACCAGACAGCCTCCAAGCTGAGCTGTGAAACAGGTTCCGGTGGGTTGGAATTACGTGCTGCGGGCTGCCTGGCCACAGAAGAACTGAAGTAGAAATCAGCAACAAGTAGTTGTAGGGAAATCCCCAGATATTTGAAATTTTAAAATATCAACTGGAATTTGTTAAAAGTAAAACAACAAAAATTGTTCAGTGCAGGGAGTTTTTAAGAGACAGACAATTTACATTAGGCAGAAATATAGCTGATAAAGACTGGTACAAAAAATCTATGAAGAACTCTCAAAACACAAAGGAGACAAGTGATTGAACTATCACGGGCAAGACCACGCGTGTCTCCGAAGACAACTCCACGGGACGTCACTGAGTACAACAGAGGCTGCCCACTGGCACCCGGCGGAGGGGCACCCCGCACGGTGGTGAGGACCTGCCACCCACACGGCCTGAGACAGGGAGTGGGGCGGACCACAGCGGGCCAGACCACCCACACATTCTGTTTGCAGCAAGTGGTGGTTTCTCATAACTTTAAAAAAAAATGTAGATTTTTTTTTTTTTGAGACAGGGTCTCACTTTGTAGCTCACGCTGGCCCTGAGCTCACTATGTAGCCCAGGCAAGCCTCGAACTCAGCAATCCTCCTGCCTCTGCCTCCTGAGTGCTGGGATGACAGGCCTGAGCCTCCACTCCCAGCACTGTGGTGTGTGGTACTGATTGCTGGTGGGCGTGAGCCACCACGCCTGGTATTGTGGTATGTAGTTACCAGGGATCAAATTTGGGAACTTGTGCTTAAAAGGCAGATACCAGAACCACTGAGCTAAATCCCTGGGCCCAAATACTTGGAATTTAATGACACTTTTCTAAGTAATCATTTCAATGAAGCAATAAGGCAAATTGGAAGATATTCTACACCGAGGGATAAAAAGAAATCAACACATCAAAGTTTGTGACTGCCACAAAACTGCACATAGAAAAATCATGTGACATTAAACTGTCCAGACAGAAGAAGAGGACACTTGAGATCAGCATCCTGAGCTCTCATTTGGAGAATCAAGGAAAGGTCCACACCGAACCCAAAGCTGTCAGAAGAAGGAAGCAAGGTAAACAAAACCAGTACCAGACCACAGAACTCACTGGGAACATCACTGAGAATAGAAGCCGGTTCTTCGAAAAGTCAGCAGCATAATAAATATCTCGTTGAACCAAACAGGAAAAGGGGAGAAAACATTAATTACCAGTCCTGGAGTGGCAGAGGGGCCCGCAGACCCCGAAGTCCGAGCGCTGGTGAGGGAAGCGGGACAGAGCAGGGAGGAGCCCGGCAGCTCGGCGAGGCGGGCAGACTCGCTGCCACCCCGCGGACCAGAGCTGACCGGGCGAGAGCGGTCCGGGTCCCGCAGCCGTGACGCTGAAGAAATAAACATATCTGTGTGCACCCTGTGTGGGGCTCCCCTCTTACCGACAGCTCCACACCATTTCTTGCTGTAGGATTGATCTTCACATGACTTTTTTTGCGTCTGCTTAAATCACACCCAGAGTGTCTTAGTCAGATTTTCCCGTTTGTCTGAATCTTCTTACACTGGTGACAGTCGGCTCTGTCATGGCACCCAATGGAGTGCGCTAACCAGGCAGACCGAGGCGTCCCCATTAGGGTTAAACAGAAGTAGCAAATGTCAAAGTCTTAAAATCAACTCCCTCAGTACCCAGGAAAACAGCTGTGGCTGGGCTGACGCCAGCCTGGGGACCCCTGGCCCTCCGCAGCGGTCTGCAGCGGGCCGGGGCCTGGGGCATCTCTGCCTGACTCGGGCAAGCGCAGCCGTGTGGCAGGCAACACCCGGGCTGTCGGGGAGCCGGGGGCGGGGGCGGCGCCCGGGGCTTCCCTCTCACTGGCTCAGGTACCAGGTGAGTGCTGTGAGACCTGCCTCGCGCTCCTCGGACTCTGCTTTGCTTTCTGGGCAGCTGGCGAAGGTGCTGTCACCTCGGACGCCCGGCTCTCCGCAGGACGGAGCTGTCGGCCCGATAGCGCCGCCCTCTGAGTCAGGGCTGCCAGGGCCGCCGTGACCAGCCCGCTGCTGGAAACTTCGCGTCCTGACACCCGCTCTCCCGAAGCTCTGAGGGGAGCAAGATGGGCCGCCACGAACAGGGCGTTTCAGGAGCGCGCAGGACGCGGTCGGCGTACGCGGTTGGCGTGTGGCGTGAGCGGGCGTCTGTCTCAGAGCACAGCTAGCAAGGAGCAGACTCGGTAACCGTTTCTCCGTCAGAAACAGCTGTGGGCACCGAGGCACAGGGCACTGAGTGAGAGCTCTCACCACCCGCAGTCTTCAGCTGGCGTCTCCCCACCCTGCCAGACGCAGCGCAGACGTGGGTGCCTTGGGAGGCCCATGCCCACGCGTGTCACGTCACGCTGCAGCCTGCCCTGTGCCCGCTTCTGCAGGCTGCGCGCAGCTGCGCCTGGGAGCTCACCGGGCCAGCAGGAGCCTCGGCCCCTCCCTGGCCCTGCTGAGGGCACTCAGCCCCCAGGGGGAGAGTCCCGAGGACGCTGGGCTGGCACAGGGTGTTGACGAGTGGCCACCTGGAGGTGTGAAGGCCTGGGCCGCACGAAGGTGCTCCTGCTGGGAGGAGTCCCAGAGCTGCTGTGCTGGAAGGTGGGGGCTGAACAGCCCCCCGGAGTGTGCCGCGCATACAGCAGCAGCGACCCTCAGGCTCCGCCTGGTGCACGCTCCGTTGTGTGCACCGACGGGCACCGTCACCAGGCAGCGGGCGGGACAGAGCTGTGCAGCTGGTGGGGCGAGCGGCGGGTGAGCCATTTCCAGGCTGCCCCGCCCGTGGGGAGCTTGGAGAAGCTCCTTATCAATAATCCACAGCGCCCTTCTGCTCCAGCGCCCCGCGGTCAGGAGGGAGTGGAGCTTCCGGACCAGGTTCCTGGCCACCCAGAGCTGGGCGAGGGACCGGCGTCCTGGGTCTGCAGCTGAGGCTCGCTGGCCACTGTTGGCATGCGCTGGACAGCCAGGGCCTGTGGCACAGCCCGTGGGGGCAGGGCAGCTCCCGGGTGACCCAGGCTCCACAGTCCTTCAGCCCGAGCACACCCACCCAAGGACGTGTGAGTGTTCAGACACACAGGCTGCTGGGAAGCGGTCGCCCGCTTGGTGGTTATGTGGGGAACCTTGCCCGGGCACAGGAGCCCTGCAGCCCACACGGGCCCTGTGCAGGGCTGGCCAGGTGACCGGCAGCGACTCCTGGCTGGGGCGTGGCCCGACCCTGGCTGCCAGTGCATGGTGGCTCCTTGCTGATCCAGGCCCCGCGTGGCCGCGGTGGTCCCGGCCCTGCAGGCTGGGTGCTGAGGCCTTGGGCTCCCCCCACCAGGGCAGATGCAGCTCAGGGTGTCGTGTCTCCTCCACATTTCTCTTTCGTGGACTTTACCATGGAGCTGGGTGTGGTTTCTGCAGCGCAAGGGCCCGGCGTGCAAGGCACCGGGCGGCCCCAGTGGTCTGAGCTCCGGGAGTTCGTTCGGACGCAGGACCTTCCTTGGGATGCCGAGTCCCCGGATTGCCCAGGATGCTGGCTCGCTCGCCTCGCCCTCGCCTGCCACTGAGGGTGTCGAACCTTGTTGCTCTGCTCGAAGGCAGAGTCATGTGCAGCTGACGGGCTTGGCCCTGGAACCCTCCGGACTGCTGCAGCCTTCAGCTACCAGAAGAGCTGCCACCAGCTTCCGGCCATCGGACGGCCATGTCCCGGCTCAGCAGACGAAAGCCACGGGGACAGACGGCGAGGGGAGAAACCCAGCTGGGTGGAGAGGACGCAGGGTGGTTCCAAGTTGGGGGGCTGGCGCCGGCACTGCTACATCCTGGTGAGCTCGGGGCAGCTGAGGAGCCGCGCGGACAGGACAGCAGCGAGCCCGTTCCCTGGGCTGCCCGCCGGAAGTGACGCACACCTTGTGTGAGCCCCTCTGCGGGCGGGCAGCCCTGGCTCTGCCTGTCCTCCTGGGCACTTTGTGCCCACCCGCTGTAGGCCGTGCGCAGCTTCTCCAGGGTGCTGGCCATGCCGCGGGACCCGCAGAGGGATGGACGAGGGAATTAGCATCTCCTCTCCAGTTCCCAGTCTGCAAACACGCCGCAGCGCTGTACTCAATAGTTCTCTGATATCCCTCAGCAATGTTTGTTATTTGAAATGTGTGGGCTTTGCACATATGCCATATATTTTGATGCTATTGGTTTTGTTTTTAATTTTGTTTTCCAATTACTTCGTTGGTTGCAAATAGAAATATTAATTGAACATAGTACATTGGCCTTGTAGCCATATTAATTCTGAAATTTTACAGACTGTTTTAGATTCTATCCACACAAGCATTGTATGTGAACAATGGCAATTTGCTTCTTTTTCTTTTTTTTGAGACAGGGTCTTGCTTTGTAGTTCAGGCGGCTCTGAGCTCACTATGGAGCCCAGATAAACCTCGACCTCAGCAATCCTCCTGCCTCTGCCTCCCGAGTGCTGGGATGACAGGCGTGAGCCACCGGGCCCAGCACTGTGGTATGCGGTATTGATTGCTGGTGGGCGTGAGTCTCCACGCCCAGCATTGTATGTGGGATCGAACCCAGGACCTTGCACTTGTGAGGCAGGCGCCAGAACTGCTGAGCTAACCCTCCGGCCCTGCTTCTTTCTTTTCAACTTCCCTTTCACATGGATTTTCTTGTTCATGCTTTCTTCTGCCACAGTCTGGGCAGGGCCCACCGAGCTGCCCTAATGGACGTGGAGCGGGCAGACACCCGTCACGTCCGACCCAGGCGACAGCACTCAGTACTTCCCCTCTCAGTCTGATGGAAGCTGCGGTCCCACCCATTCCTAGTTGCTGGGCTCCTAAACAGGAACTGGCATTGATTTCTCTTTTTTTGCATCTGTTGACATGATTGTTTTTCTACCTTTATTTTGTTCATGTGGACAATTTTGGTTTCTGTTCCCAGGGTCCTGCTGTGGAAAGTCGCAGGCGTACAGACATGGGGCGAGGGGCGCTCCGTCACGGCAGGGTCTCCCTCTCCGGACGCGGCGTGCGCCGGGCACCCAGCTGCACGCCATCAGAGCGCCGTTCTCCATGGTGTGCTTCGGCACGTCTGGCACCAGGTCGCTCGACCCTGAGACACCTCCGCGGCGCGCCCCCAAGTGGGCAAGTGTGTCCTGCTCCGAGCGAAGTGTGCAGACACACGGCGGCGGCAGCAGTGCGGGCCAGTGCTTCTGCCGCGCCCCGCACACTTCCGGAAGCCGTGCTTCCCCGGGCAGCCCCGTGCCCCAAGCAGCACCCGCCGGGCCAGAGTTTTGCTGTTTCCCACAGACAGCCCGGCTGCTTCACGCCTCACGCGAGCATCCGCCAGTGGGTGCTCTTCCGGCTCTTGTCTCCCGACACGGGGTTTTGAGAGTTATCACATAGTTGTGTTTATTGCTAACGTGTTCCTCTTGTTGCTGAGCAGTCTTCACTGTGAGAATAGATTGGCTTCTTTGTGAATGCACCAGGTTCTAATTCTGTGCCATCTTATGTACGCTGTCTGTCTGGGTCACTTTCTTATTGCCAGGACAAAACACCCAACACCTGCAGCTCAGAGGAGGAGAGGTTTATTCTAGCTTGCTGTTTGGTCGATCACGCGCGTGTGACTGTACATACCGATAGGCGTGCATTCGTTTGAGCAAGGTCTCACTGTGTGGCGCAGCCTAGCCTTGAACTCGAGCAATTCTGCCTCAGGCCTGGGTCCGGCTGGCGTTTCAGGAATCTCAGTCCTTGTGGTTGACCAGTGCCAGGCAGAGGCCCTGTGGTGTAGAGGACTAGGCGGAGAGAGCTGCTCACCCAGGATGGACAGAAAGCAGAGGACGCTGGGGAAAGGGCCCGGGGAGGGGGGAGGGGGGAGGGGCCCACCCAGAGGGGGAGGGGAGGGGGAGGGGCTCACCCAGAGGGGGAGGGGAGGGGGGAGGGGCTCACCCAGCGGCCGTCTCTGCTGACCAGATGCTCCTCCCGACAGCAAGTCAGCCGTCAGCCCTGTGACCCAGTCTCCTTCCAGCAAGAGGCTGTGGAGGGCATTTTAGATTAAACCCTAATCCTGCCACTGTCTTCTGTGAGCAGGAGCAGAAACTCCCAAGCCAAAGGGTTGCTGTGGCCGGCGCTGGTCACCCTCCTGCCCGCGGCTCAGCCTTGGTGGGGAACAGCTGTGCGTGGCAACCGGGAGCGTGGCCGGTGGGAGTCCCCGGGGCCCTGCGCGGCGCTAGCTGTAGAGGGCGATGCCCAGCTGACTGGAAGCGAGCCCCACGCTGGACCCGAAGGGGCTGAGACCAGCAGACCGGCAGAGCTGGGGCTCCTCGTGGCTGGAAGGAGCTTTGGAGTCTGAAGCCAGCAGATTAGCCGCCTCTGAAACAGAGGAGGCAGAGCAATGTTCAGAAGAACAAAGTCTGTATTTTTAACGGCAATATGAGATGTACTCTCTAACGGATTCTAGCTTTTTATCCTCTCTCCTTTATTTCATTTATTAATTTACGTGCATTTTAGGTTCCTCATGTAAGAGAAAACGTGATATTTAACTCTTGCGGTCTGACTTCTTCTACTTAGCATGACTAGGTCTTGAGCTGAGTCCATTTTCCTGCAGACGGCGTGACTTCATTCTTTCTGCTGTGCGCGTGTGCTGAGTCCTCCTGTCTGTGCTGTCCCTCGGTGTGCAGGCTGTTCCCAGGGCTTAGCTGTTGCGAACTGTGCCATGGTAGAGGCAGGGAAGGACGAATCACTGTCGCGTGCTGTCATTAATTCCTGCGGGAACTGACCGCAGGACCTGTGGCCAGGTCACCTGGTCCACCCGGTCTCAGGGTGTGGCGGGCTCTCCACACCGAAGACGCGGGAGGCTCTTTCCTTCTTACATCACCATTCGGGGGCACGTCTGAGTGTGCATGCATGTGCTCGTGTGACTATGTGTGTTTGTGACAATCTCAGTGCTGTTTTGATTTGCCTCTCCCTAACGCTAAAGATGTGGAACACTTTTTCACACACTTATTGACCATTTGTACTTCATTCAAGAGACTGTATGC
>PVIC010014686.1:0-36231 GCA_004025085.1 Thryonomys swinderianus | reverse complement strand
ATGAGGGGAAGGAATAAATATGATACAGAAAGAAAATAAAAGAGCATGTATAAGGGGGGAGGAGGGGGGAGTGGGTAGGGATATGGGTAAAAATGAGAATTAACTTGTGGCATATACTGGTACAAATTTCCCAATGTTATATGTGATTTTGAGATGTATATAAATTGTACCAATAAAGAATTCAATTAAAAAAAAGTGATGCTAAAAGCTCTAAGGCTTGAGACGGCAAGGCTCAGATCCGGAACTGCGGATGGCTGGGTGGTTCGCTTCGGATGCGAGCGCCCCCTGCTGGTGCACAGAGACACGAAGGCAGAGAGGCTGGGGTTCCCTGAGCCCCAGAGAGGGTGCTGGGGTCTGAGAAATGGTGCAGATGGCTCTTCCAAGGCAATGTCTCTTGCTGCTCTGTACTGTAGAGCCTTGAAAGCGACTTTTTCTGAAGTTTTCACTCGGCCAGAGCTATTTTGAACTTCTTAAAGAAGCTGTTTGATCCTACTGAGAGTTGTGCTTTGTCATTGGAAACCAAGGCCCTTGTGTCCTGTGACTGAGTCTCTTGGCTGCGCCCCCATCAGCCACCGTCTATCTCTGTCTCTTTCGGTTCCATTCTGTCAGCCCAGAAATCTCAGCACAAACTTCTCCTATGCGAGAACCTTCCTACCTTATCCAAACAAGGCCCTGTGAGCTTCCTACCCTCTCAACACCTTGGACACATCCAAATACCTAGGATGAGCCAGTTGAGATTCAACGTGGGGTCCCTTTAATCATATCTGCACCCAGGTATGAGTATAAAACCCCCAAAATGTGACAGGTGAGGGAATCGTGTCATTATTTTCCTACCTCCAAGGCAGGACTGTACTTAAACCATCTCAGACAGATGGTTAACTGTCCTATTTTAACAGATCTCCAGGGAGGATGATTTCACAATTCCCTGTGGCTGTCTGTTCTAGTATTTAATCCTTTTCATTACCAGCAAGTTCTTCTCTATGCTGACTCTAAATTGCTTTGGTTGTGATTTAAGTCTTTTTCCTTAAGGGTAGACACTTTGGATCTTCTGCCTCAGGGGAGGAGGATGATTCTAGTCCTGATTTTGCTGCCTTAAGAAAAATCTGTTCTATTTTGACAACTTTTCAAATTTGTTTTCTCTATTGGTAAATGGGTGGAGGGTGAGTTAGGGATGGTTCTGACTCTTCCAGCTCTAAGAGCTATGACTTCTCAAATTGAAACTGCTGGATTTTATATCCTGTGCAACTTAATGTTTTATAAAAATAATGTCTGGTTGCATGAAAAGCTTGCAGCTGACATTTGAAGTGATGCCACATAGATCTAGTTCCGAAAGCTATCTTTCCCTTAGTTGCATGTGTTAGTCGACTTTTTGGTCACTATAACAAAATATCTGCCCCAACCTTTAGGTTCAGAGAGCTAAGAAAATGAAAATTAAGAGGACATTTGTGCCCTGGGGTAGATTTTCACCCTCCCGACTGTCCTATCTTTAAAAAGCAAATAGCCTAAAAAGGGTAATATCTTATGCTTTTCGGGCAACCCTTAAGTGACCAGTTCAATTCTTACCAGGAAGAGGAAAACAGGCCACAGAAGAGCTGCTTAGACTATAGACAGAAAGGTTGAGCACAGCAAGATTTGGGGTGCTCGTGCAAGGCAGCTTTGGCAAGATCCAAGGCAAAGGTTCAACACAAGAAGCAAGAGGAGGACGTTAAAGGCAAGTTTTACTAATTTCTGGTATTTCCCAAGATGTTCTCTGGGGCCACCTTCAGCATGTGAGTTCTAAGGAGCCAGCTCGTCCTGCAGGCAGCACTGGGTTACGTTACTGTATCGAGAGGTGTCTAGTTCATCCTCGTCGTTGTTCCACCAGCCAGAGCTCCCAAGTATCCAGCTACATCTGTGCACAGGAGTAAATACATTTTCTGCCAACGACTGGGTCACATCGCGAGACAGATGAATCTACCAGTCACCTGTATACTTTTACCTCCTTGAGTTCTTTAAAGGGAGAGAGCAGAAAGGACTCCATTGTTTGATAGGCTTGCAAAGAATTTTAATCTTCCACACAGGTTGATGCGAAATGGTAGAATTTCTCTTGCCTTCATTACTAGCCTATCAAGCAGTGCACTGGGCTTGGTGTCTGTTGACAGCAATTCTTATATTATTATTTCAGAGTTAGATGAGAGTCGAAATGTATTTAGGACCCAACTCATTCTTGAAAATGTTTCTTAACGATGCTGAGTACACTCAAATGGCCTTGGGGTTCTGGTGGGGAAAGGAGGGTGGGATGATCCTAACCTAGATGCGACTTTCCCAGGAAGTGATGGTGGCTGCCTACTGCAGGCAGATCGGTGGGGGTGCACTGCAGAACTGATTCTCACCACTGTATCAGCTAGAGGGGGGCTTATTTTGGCTCGGGATTCTAGTTACATCCTACTGGATGAACAGTACAAAGTTTTTGAAGGCACCAGGTGGTCTGTGTAACTGCCTACTTCTCAAAGTATGGTTGGGGTAGCAGAATGTGTCTCACCTGGGATTCTGTGAGAAATGCAGATCCCAGGCCTCCCTAGCTCTGTTAAATCAGAATTATACTCTAACACTTGGATACAGCTCGGTCCTAGAGCACTTGTACGCACACACAAGGCCCTGAGTATTCCGTGTTCAGCATTAGAAGGAAGGAGGGAGGAAGGGAGAGAGAAAGAGAAGGGAGACAGATCACTCCGGTCCTGCCCGCAGCTCACAGGCCACAGGTGGCCCTGGAAAGCTAGCCGTGTGGCCACACAAGATCATAAATTTCAAACTCACTGTGTTATTTTTTAAGTGATATTTTTCATGATTCCATGCCATGGTACTTGAGCACCAACTGCGTGGACAAGAGCGGAATGCTGTGCAGGGCACAGAGCAGGGCTAACTCTGCCTCCGGAGCTTGCTGTACAGACTGTGGACCCGAAACTCACATGTATCTGACACGCACCTGTGACATGGCAGATAAAGGCAGCAATTACCAAAAATAGTATTTCAACCTACCTACATGTGTGTGTACTGTGCAAACAGAGTTTCTTTTTATTAGGCAGATATATAAGTTTACTTATTTGATTATTAAACTTGGGCTTGTGTTATTTCATAAATAATTTAATAAGTTAGAATTCCATAAAAATTAAGAAAGCTTTGTTATTGTTTTTTGTTTTCTTTTTCCTTTTAATTTTTTTTTAGGCAGGGTCTTGATGTGCAGTTCAGCCTGGCCTCGAACTCATGGTGATCCTCCTGCTTCAGCATCCCAAGTGCTGGGATTATAGGTGTGCACTACCACGCCTGGCAGAAAGCTTTGTCATTACATACATTTATATGTGGTACGAGACACTCTCTCTTCCTTCAGCGTGACCTGGACAAACCAGCAGGTCGGATACCATCTAGACCAGCAGTAGTGAACCTATACCACCTATGTTGTTTTCCTTTAAGACATTAGATATTGATGTATGTATTGTTTTTTTCTCAACTAAAATCTCAGTATTCAGGTATAATTGCAGTGCTGGTGTTTTGTGATGAGTAAGTAGGTTTTGGGCTGTGGTTTGTGCAGTCTCCTCCAAAAGGTATAATGCAATACTCTTCGAAAAGTAATTTGGAACAGGGCTTATGAATAGAAAATGGAGTGCCCAAGTTATATGTGGCTTTAAGAGGTAACAAATACAGATAAGTTAGAAAGAAAAAAAAACTTTCTTCTTCTTTCATTCCCAACTTCTTTGCCATCCAAAAAACCAAAGCAAACAAATAATGACAAAAACTATGCCCTCAATATGAGCCAGGCCCTTGTGTACTAGAGAGAAGAAACATGAGAGAGTAATTCATATTGCTTTGTTAGTGACTTAAGAGACTTGAAGAGTTCTTCCCTCATAGGGATATTGTACTCTAAATAGGTTACTTAATGAATCACTATTTAACCTAAAGATTGCATTTCCATTTCTAGACTTTGAGTCACTGTGGCACTCTGATGAAGCTATACATACCTAAGGGGTAGGGTGACTTTTCTAATTATACACTTGACACCATGTGGGTGACTACTTAATTCAACTACGTAATATCCTGGCCCTTACTGAAAGGGTGACATCAAAACTTTTCAGCTCAGTTAGTTCTCATTTTTGTTTGTGGACATTAAATTCTTATTTCTGCTTCTCAGACACTTTATTCTTATTTTTGGTATGTTTGGCCACTTAAGATATGAAGTCCCATTTTCAAAATAAGCAATATCTTTTAAGAAAAGTTTTGATAAGCCAAAGAAACACAAAAGAAAAAAAATTGTGACATGGTTCAGGAACTATTTCCGGAGATAGCTAGACCTAGGCTTAGTAATGTGCTAGGGTTTTGCTGGGTGCCTTGACACCCAACGACTGATAATATTGCTTCAAGCATTTATTTTATTTCTAGTTCCTGTACGACAGCTCTGGTTTCAATTGTAGTTCTCCTTTTTATCATTTGATCTGATTTTTCTCTTATCGAAGTCACTTCCCTATGGATTCATTCCACCAGTACAACACTGACCTCACTGTCTGAAGCCAAGGGATTTCCAAAGGAAAGATCCCTCAGCGTGAACTTTGTCATTGAGAGCTTGTCAAAGACATGTGCGAGGAAAAAGATATGGGTAGATCTAGGCGTCACAGATGGTACATTCACAAATACAAGGATTCCAAATGTTATGTAAGCTCACCTGGAAATTAGGAAGGACAGATGCTGTGAATGATGGTCTATACAGCCGAAAGGCAGTCCCTTGCACGTAACATGGGCCTCTTAATGGAAAACAAGAACTGAAAACTTTAGTGCAGACTTCCAGCCCCATGGTAAAGGATCTGTTTAGCTAAGTAACTGAACAATGAGAAGATAACAAGTGAAGCAACTTCCCTTTGAACTAATCTCCCTGGGTTACTTACTAGGGAGATTTTCCAGAAACATTATCTCCCAGCTCAAGGGCAGCCTTTCATGTAGGGACTTCTGTGAAATGATTGAAGGAAGTAGGGCAGGTGTCTTAGTCCCAAATTTCCCTCTACTGGCCTGAAATATGCCTGAAATTGTATCGTTAGCAATGTAATCCTCTGAATTAACTCTCTACCGTCTCCAGGGATTGAGCGATAGAGAATTCGTCCATTCACTCATACCATGTTTAATCAGCACTTTGTAGGAGCCAAACACTGTTCAAAGGTAGGCAAAACATGGTTCTTCCTCTCGAGATGCTCAAAGATCAGTTGGGGATACAGTAGATAAACGAATGGCTACAGCAAAGTACCTACTGTTCTGATAGAGGGAACTATAAACCTCTTGGAGAGGACAGAGGAAAAGAGCCTGGTCTATCACTCTTGAACTGGGTCCTAGATGGTGAGTAGGAGCCTACCAGACAGACGCTAAAAACAAAGGCTGGTGATTTGCATGTGGACAGGAAGAGGGAATAAAGGATGATTTGGGACTGTGAGGCCTCAAGGAGAGAAGATGAGCATCTTTGTGCCTGGGCTGGAAATCATAGATCTTGGGTTCCTGTGGAACATCACATAGGTGATAGGTGCCTGTGTGTACACGTGTATAGAAAGAGTGCTTCTGAAGCAGAGGAGTGGAGAATGGGAGGGACTCCGCTGCCTACCGGGATGCTGTTGAAAGCATGTAACACCAGGTTTTTCTTCCAAGTCAGCACCTCTTCACTCTACTTGCTTGGCTGTCTAGTGGCAGATTAACTCATGATTTTGGCAGAGTTAACCAGCAGATATCTGAGATTCAACAGCTTTCCCTCTCTCTTTCTGTAATTTGTTGGCTTTGCTTTTGTTTTTAAAATTCATGTCTTGGACATTTAAAAAAAACTATCAAAGAGGGCTTAAGTGAAGTTCTTGTGTGAGGGGAAGTGTTTTTAGTTCAACGCATCCCCAAACTCTGTGACATTGACCAGTCCCAGGAAATGGAGCTTGTTGCCCTACTCTCTACAGAGGAGAACTAGTTAAGAGCATAAATTTGTAGCAGCAAATGATTTAGCTAATGGATAATTGGCTTTCAGAGCTTTAAGGAAAAATTTCAAACATCAAAGAGTTACTTGGATAAAATTGTTCAAATTTAATTTGGCAGAATTTGATTATTAAAGTCTAAATGGTGAGCTGGGCAATGTAGAGGTGTTGAATACTTTTGATTTCCATCTTTGAAGAACTGGTTTCAAATATTCTTTCTGCAAATAGATAGTAGGTTTGCATAAAAGAAGTGGTGGCCAGATGTTTTCTTTTTCAAAGAGGAAAATGTGGCAAAATGAAAAGTGTTGGAATTAATGATATTTAGGTAGGATAAGGAGGGATTGTTGGGTGCTATGACAGATTGTCAAAAAGTATAAAAATATGACATCTTCTTGGTATAAAAACCCTGCTGTACTTTTACCCACCAAGTATTTTCATATTAGTGTTTCATTTTTGTACCCAGAACCCTGTCCTTGGAGTTTCTCAATCGATGATAAAGGGAATTCAAGAGTATAGCCCAGGCAGCAATAGATACAAGCTTGGAACCCAGAGTTCATTCTAATATCTAACCCCTTGTCCTCATTACTATAAACATGACTATGGCACATTTAGGTCTGTCTCATAAATCCTGATGGAAGGCCAGAACTGAGATAATTTCATCTGGGGCTAAGAAAGCTCAAGCTCAGATGATTTGAAAGGGTACATATAGGCAGTAAAGTTCCACTGAATGTTCTGTTTAGCTTTTAGGGATTCAAATCTTACTTTAAAAGGCGATAATTCTGTCATGGAATAAAATACAAATAATCTGGGGTCAGAAGGACTGCCCGGGAATGCATGGATTGTGGTGCTTCCGAGGAAGCTGCTCTTCTCTTCTGGGATCATGTGGCACGTGCAACTTCACATTTCTTTCTTTAAGGATCTCAGAAAGATTAGCAACCTTCAGAAGGGAGACATATTGTCTAAGATCACACTGCGTGTAGAAGACACAGTGAGAAAGAGATACCAGAGGTGTGCACTGGTTTCACCAACACTACGGACCTGCCACGTCTGTAGCCCTGGCCTTGCTTGTGCGAAGCAGCCTTTGCACACTGCTCAGAGGCACCGCAAGCTACAGAGCTGCACCTGAGCTGGGCCTTTTGGGGCCTCCGCCTGTGCTCAGCAGGGCTCTCTGCGCCACTTTGCATGCACGTTCCCCCAAAAAGAATTTTGAAAAAATAGGTACCTCATCATATTTCAAGATGACACCCCCAAATTTTCACATTCAGTTTAAGTGGTGGCAAATGATGCAATTTCTGGTGCTTTGTAAATCTTGGCAGTTTAAGATAAAATTGTTCCATCATTCTTTAAAAAGTTTCCAATGAAATATAAACACTGTAGCTATTTGATACATTCTATTATTCTTTCAAATGTATATAAAAGCCCTGTTTTTAGCAGTCAAGGATTTAGCATCATTTCTTCTTCTCCTTGGAAACATATTTAAATTCCATTTCCTCCTTAAAATTTTAGAATGATACAATATATTCTAATGCCTGAAAATCTTTTATTGATCACACTATTATCCTACTCTGTAACAAAAGAGATATGTAAGTTGAATTTTAAATGAAAGATTGTTCTGTGATTGTAAAACTGTGTTACACATTTTTGGGTGACTATCTCTTACTTTTTTTCTTTTAAAAATTTTAATTAACATTAAATTTGTACATATCTATGGACTCAGTATGATAAGCAGATACATGTATAGTGATCAAATCAGGGTAATTAGCATTTCCATCTCCTCAAACATTTATCACTTCTATGTTTGGAAGCACTTCGGACTCCCTTAGTTATTCTGCAGCACGTCATAGACAATTGCAGTCCCTTCGCTATGCTGTTGTGCTACCAAACATCAAAGCTAATTTTTCCTAACAGTAATTTGGCCCCTGCTATCTCCTCTCCTCTTCCCCTTTGTAGCCCTTAGTGAGACCACTTTTTCCTACAAATAATTATTAATTATCACTGAACCAAGCAATGTAATTACATCATGAGCTTTTAAAAGTAATTATCAATAGAAATTAAGACAGTAGTGAAGATGTATCTTTAAGAAGACAGACAATAGGAGGGTGTGATGTCTGATTAAACAGGTTACACGGATAGCAGTGCTTCAAATATTTCTGTGTTCAGCGTCTTGGGTGTGGAAGGATGTTGGTGGGTGGCAGGTGTGTCTCTGTTCCCTAGTGTGGGAAGAAGGATGCTTGTGAGAGAAAAGAGAAGCAGCAAGTAGGTTCCAGACTTTTCTTCAGGTCGTTCTACACTCAGAGGTAAGTTTAATCCATAAGGGCCTTTACCACTTTCTCATCACTGACACCCAACATCAGACATCCACAACTTTTGTTTTGGCTCACCAGTTTGTAAAGAGTTCAGCCCATGGTTGACTGATTCCGAGGCAGAATGGCATAGTGGAGGCTTTGGGTGGAGGAAAGCTGCTTACCTCATGGCATCCAGGAAGGAGAGTGAGTCTAGGGAGGAACTGGGAAGGGAGGTCTTGCCTTCCCTTCCAGTCATGCTCTTCATGACCTTCCTCTTCCAACCTGAGCCTACCTGCTAATAGCAAGTCAGCTACAAGCTGCATAATGCAGTCACTTCCCAAAAGCCTCACCTAAGATCACATGAGGCTTCCCGGGGAATCAAAATATAAACCATGATTGTCTCCGGCCATCCTAGCCTGAAGGCTTCCGATCTTGTCTGATCTCGAAAATATAAACCATGACAACATGAAAGCTGCAAATGGACTGTAGTAGACACCCATGTACCAAGAGTGTTACTCCTACATTGGTTTGAAGATGTCCTAAGCTACTCCACACACTTTCCAAGCTCACTTGGGAAATTGTTAACATGTTCTTGATTCATCCACACAGGATTAATTTGTGAATGCTATTCAATATAAGTAGAAACATAAGGATGCCTGTATTTCCTGCAGATTTTAAGAGGGAAATGTGTTTTGGGATATTTCATTTGTGGAAGAAGTTGCAATGGGTAACATCACTGGTTTACATAGAACAAATAAAAACCATGTGTATGCCATAAATTATAAATATCAACCTCATTACATCACACTATCATTATAGTTATAGCTTGCCCATCATTGTTTGATAATATGCTGATTGAAATGGAAGTTGGAAACTCTCTTATCACGTTATTGAGTCTGTCAGTCAGGATAAGCAACAGTACGATTAATACAATACAGTGTCCAGAGCGGGTAGTCAATGGGAGGTTCATCTTCACAAAGCCGTCGAGGGATCCAGGCTGATGGCTGCCTCTCCATTTTGTAGCTGTGGTATCTCAATCATGTGGGAGAGAAGAGAAAGACAGGAAAATTGCAATTATTAATTTTTTTAAAAATCACCTCAACTGGAAGCAATGCATGTCCCTTCTAGTTACATTTCATTAATCAGAACTTGTCCAGTAATTGACAATTGTGTCCAAATGCAGAGCTGTTGAGAAGTACGTTCTTCCACATGCCCACAAGATGAGGAAATCGGAATATTCCTATTAGGTAGATTATATTAGAAGTTGACATAGATGGCACTCTATAAATAGCATCAGTCTAGTGTTTGGAAAAGCAAGCTGGAGATGAATATTGTGGAATTTTAAGAGAGATGAATGCAGAGCAGCCACTTGGGAAAGAATCATCTCAAGCACAAATATGATCTGTGCTATCATTTATTATCCACGAGTAAGAAGAAGAACCATGTCAGGAGAGGAAACATTAGGGAGTGAATGTCAGCTGAAACATCAAAGGGAAGTAAAATTACCTAGAGTTATATTAACAGGACAGCTGTGGAAAGAGCAAGAGAGCTGACAGCTAATTTCTGGTGGCCAGAGAAAGGTGTTTACTCTCAGGATTGTGTTATGAAGATGACAGAGAACTTACAATGCATTCACACAAAGCTAGGAGGAGAGGAGAGAATGTTAATAAAAATGGTTAGAAAAGGAATGGAATATTTATGAGCCTCCTTCGAGAGAAAGTTTCTGACTAGCCCAAGTGAATACCTTCTGAATTGAGCTGGAGTAGCTGGAAAGGCAAAGGGACTGGAAAGGGCATCAGGCATAGTGAGTTAGAAGGCAGGAGGTTGGGGCCACATCTATCTGTTCTCTTGGTCAAGTTATTAAAACTTTCCAGGGACTCCCTAATGAAAGAGCTAAGCATGGGGGTGCCCGCCTGTAATGCCAGAACTCTGGGAGGATTAGGAAGGAAGCTTGACAGTTCAAATCCATCTCAGGCAATTTAGTGATTTAGTGAGAGTCCATCTCAAAATTTTAAAAAATACAAAAAGGACTAAGGATGTAGCTCAGTGTGAAGACTGTGGGTTAAGTTTCCAGGACTCTGTAAACAATCAAAGAGATAATATTTAACCCACAGAGCTGTTACATGTGTACAATTAATGCTGAAGTAAAGGATTACCTTCAGTAGTCCAGAAATTATATGGGAGTTAGATATCACTCATTTAAATCTGAACATATGGTCATGCTTTCTACTTTAC
Organism: Thryonomys swinderianus; assembly: GCA_004025085.1. Taxonomy (NCBI): domain Eukaryota; kingdom Metazoa; phylum Chordata; class Mammalia; order Rodentia; family Thryonomyidae; genus Thryonomys; species Thryonomys swinderianus. Next base: position 25,745 of record PVIC010014686.1, on the reverse strand, counting down.
AAATGAAGGAACTGAAATTATGAGTTTGCAAAATTCTACGAACTGTCATATATTAGACTCAAAATTCAAATACAATAAGGTTAAGAGACTTTAGTGTAGATTAAGGTAATGTCGTGGGTTGAATGGTGACCCCCTCAAAGTATGTTCATGTCCTAATCCCAAAATATGTGACTGTTAGCTTATTTGGAAAAGGAGTCTCTGTAGCTGTGATTAGTTTAAGAATCTTGAGATAAAGATATCATCCTGGATGATCTTGTGAGCCCTAAATCCAATGACAAATGTCTTACAAGAGTGAAGCAGTTTTGACAGCCAAGAGATGAGGCAGTGTGACCACAGACACAGCAGTTGGAATGATTGGCTACAAGTCAAGGGATTGCTGTCAGCACCTGAAGTAGGAAAAGCAAAGAATAGATTCTTTCCTATACCCTCTGAAGGCAGCATGACCCTGACCGAGTTGAGAACTTTTAATGTGAAAGAATACATTTCTGCTTCAACTATCCAGTCAGTGGTAATTTCTTTTGGCAGCCTGAGAAATGAATACGCTTGGGAGAGGTTTCTGCTTTGTGATGGCCTTTGAGCATTTTACAAAATGGATGGTTTGGGGCCTGATAGAAGGGTTCCTTCTAGGGATCAGCAGGTTATTCCTATGAAACCATTTTTCTCAGGGCCCAAACAAGTAATTAATAGCATTGCTATTTAGCTCTTCTCTTGAAATCAGCTTCCTTTTGCAAAGAGTCCCAGGAGACAGGACACATGTTTCCATTTCGCAGATGAGAAAACAGGGGTACAGATTAGTTCTGTGATTAGCTTGGACTATGGATTCACAAAATTAGAAAGAGAGCACCATAATTTGAATCATGGTATATGCATCCTCCCAGCAGGAGAGCCAGTCCCCAGGAGCAGGCCAGAAACCATCTGCTACTTTCTATCTTTGGGGTTAAGTTTTGCTGAAAATCACAAGGATAGTCATGTTTCCACAATGATGTAGTTATCCAGCAATTTAGGCTGCTGTAGGATGAGGATTGAATTCCCTTCACATCTAAACACTCTGGCTTCCCCCTGGGACTGAAATTGGGGCTGAGTTGCAAAGAGAATTTTCCTTAAATGCAATTTTTAAAGATAGCTACTGGGTTGGCAGGATCTGGTCTGTTCTAAGGCTTCTAGAGAAAGGGATCAGAAGGCAAGATTTAGATGTAAGAGAGAACTTGGACAGTAAGGGTTCTTGAACATCATTGTGGGCTATGAGGACACTGACATTACCATGGGCCTTCCAAAAGAATACAAATAGCACCCTGTTCAGTCTACGAACTGTTATTTGGGGGACTTTTCTTCCTTTGGGGAACTTTCACTTCCTTCCACTTTTAGGGCTTAAAATGTTTTGTGTAGCAGTGGGCTGTGCACAGCCTCTAGATTGGTGTAGATCTGCTTTCAAGTCCCCAGTCCTACCATTTATCAGCCAAACAATTTTGGGCAAGAACGTCAATCTCTTAGTTACCATCATAAACCTGGAAAATGGACATGGAGATTCTCTCTGGCAGGGCTGTGGTCCTAAGGGGCCTTAGGCAGAGGTAAATTAGCCTCATGGAAGGGAGGCTGTCTGACTCATTTTTTTCGACTCTTGGTCTGCCAGTCACTTTTATCTGGTTTGAAGTGTCCACCCTCTTACACACGCAACCCTCCAGGTTAGGAATTTAAGAATGAAACATATTCCTCAGTCAATACTAAAATGTACTCATTACCTTGGTGCTCTTAGCTCTACATAGTGGCTGGCATTCTAACTAGGCATCTGAGGATTCAATGGGAAAAACGCAGTGCCTTGAGTTTGGGACACTGGACAGGTAACTTTAGCAGATAGGTGGCAGCATTTAGGGCTGAGTGGTGGCTAGGACGGGCAGAGAGTGGAAAGGCAGGAATACCACAGGGCTTTGAGGGAAGAGTAAATCCAGACAGACACATTGGAGGTGTTTTCCCTGGCCAGGCAGTGGGGTCAGGTCTCTCTGCATGAAGGCAGAGAAAGTGCCTTCCTGGCCTTTCTAATCCCTTTTCCCAGAGGAAACTGCCATCCACATCCTGTTGTGAGCCTTTGTAGTCTTTCTCTTTCTCCAAGTATACATGCATTTTTAAGAAAAATGGAAAAGAAGAGTTTTCTAACTTCTTTTTGGGGGATATAATCTTTTTCCATCCTTTCTTGCTTACTTCTTCCCTTCCTCCTTTCCCTTTCCCTTCCTTCCTTCCTTCCTTCCTTCCTTCCTTCCTTCCTTCCTTCCTTCCTTCCTTCCTTCCTTCCTTCCTTCCTTCCTTTCTTCCTTCCTTCCTTCTTTCCTTTCCTTCCCTTTTGGTGGCACTTGAGATTGAGCCCAAAACCTTTGCACAAAGATATACCCTCCAACCTTTTTAAGTTTTTTGACAGGTTTCACTAAGTCATTAAGTTGCCCAGTCTGGTCTTGAACTTGAGAACATTCTGCCTCTGGTGTAGTCATTGCATGCCACACATATATGTCCTTAATACTGTGTACACCTGTGTTGCATTAAGAGCGTACCCTAGGTTAGCTATCTAGTAGCAAAGCATAAACTCTAAAGACAGGTGCTGGGGTTCAGATCCCAGGTCCTCTGACATTTACTGGCTGTGAAAACATGGACAGCTGAAGAAACCTTTCTGTTGTTTCCTCATCTGTAAAATGGGAATAATAGTAACACTTCATCAGGGTTATTCTGAGGAAAAATGACTTCTTATGTGTGAGGCACTTGGAATAATTTCTTGGAGTTATTTAGCCAATGTTTTTATTGAGCGTTTAGTTTCCAAGTTTTTTCAATCTTAAAAATATACTGTAATTAACAAAATTCAGTATACTCTTAATTGCTTTCAACGGAAATATTTGTGGCCACAGTATGAAATCTTTTCCAGAGTAAATCAGGCACTAAATAGACACTCAGTGTCCATATGTACAAATTATCATGTTATACTCAAAGAGGAGTGAACACATTCTCTCTCTTAAGCCATTTAAAGGGTAGTGGAGGAGGAAACGCATGATGTATGTGTATATGTACAAGCACATTTAAGTACAGTGCTGGAGAGAAAGTGGCAAAAAACTGAGCGTGTGGGTCATGCCTGTAATCCCACCATTTAAAGAAGCTGAGCCAGGAGAATTGAAAGTTCTGGTCTAACATGGGCAACTTAATGAGAAGCTGAGACAGAGGGAGCGAGAGAGAGAGAGAGAGAGAGTGAGGGAGGAAGGGAGGCAGGCAGAGAGAGAGAGAAAGGGAAAGGAAAAGGAAAAGGAAAAGGAAAGGAGGGATAAAGAAAAGAGACAGAAGTGACCACGGAAGCGAGTGGGGAGAGAACGGAGAGTACCTTTATCCGAGGAATCAAGGCCTTCGGTAAAGAGGAAGATAGGCTCCCACATCTCCGAGTCAGAGTTCCAAATGGTCTGTCTTTGGCACACTGAGAATCTGTTACCTTGAAAGAGAACACACAGGGCTGAGTTCCAAAGTTAGAAGCAGGGATATGGGTGTACATTGTAAGACCAAATATTTATGAAATACCTTTTTCTGGAAAGGAAAGAACACATTTCACAGCTGAAAAGAGAGTGAAAAATGAAACTAAAGAAGCATGAAGGTAATATTTACTTGCTAGACTTTATACAGTGCCTACCTTTAGGCAAGCCAGGCTATAAATCCAGCCTGTGACCCCTTAACACACAAACATTCTGTTCTCAATTACTAGGCTTCAGTGAAGCCCATTTTACAATCATTTCAGTCATTATACACTGTCTGTCTCCAAGAGCCCCCTGCCCCTGCCAGCTCGCCCTCAGTAACCCCTCAGAAGAGACGGCTGGTAAAGTGAGGAACAGGAGTTAGTGTCAGATACTGCTGGGGTAAATCTGGTTCTACATTTTACCAGTGGGGTGACCTAGGACATAACACTTAAATCTCTCAGTCTCCATATCTGTAAGATGGGAATAATAATAATATCTATCTTCTAAGGTTGTCATGAGGATTACATGAGACAGTGCCTACAAAACACGTTTTAGTGGCACAGAACACTTGATAATGTTGTCTATCATTATTACTTCTGTACTACAGTATAAGAGGGGGTGAAAACAATTTTCCTGTTGGTTTAGGCAGTCAGCTACACTGGTCTCTGAAACACAGGCCTGGAATTCATCTTATAGCAAACCAGCAATATTTGAATTTGTGTCATTTCTAATTTTCTGTGAAATGGGAAGTTGAGTAGGAAGACACCAGAACGGTAGAGGCCAGTTTTCTCTTGTAATCAACAAAGTCTAGACTGTTCTTCTTCGCACTAGAGTGATGATGTGTAAAGTTTAATCTGTCTTCCAGAGGCACTTGCGTTTTAAACTGGGGCCAAAATCACTACACAAGGGAATGAGGTAGGAGCAGTGTGGTTTCAGGCACTGATCAGGGGGCAGAGGGAGGTGTTTGATAAGATGCATTGAAAGCCTCTCTGACTCTTGCACTCATTCAACACTCTCTCTGTACTTACTCTCTGCCCAACGTCATGGTGTGTAGTAGAGAACAATGGGAAGACCTCTCACTTCATGTGGGGGGATTCTCATGGGGGATTCGACAATAAGCAATAAAATAAATGGTAAACTACGTAGTATGTTAGCCAGGGATTAAATATCGTGTAAAGAGTAGAGTGAGGAGAGACCCTGAGGGCTGGTTGCAGTACAGAGGGTGAAGTCAGAATGGGCCCTACTGGGAAGGCAAGGTCTGCCAGGTGGCATGGGAATTCACCAAGTGGGCATCTGGAAAGGAGCCCTGTGCGAGCGGTAAGGAAGGTTGAGGTGTTCCTAGAGTGTTTAGGGAACAGCAGCAAGGCAAGGTGTATGCAGCAAGAGGCAGGCAGTGAACAATGGAAAAGAAGTTTGTGCACAGGTCACTGTAAGGTTGGCGGCTCTACAGAGTAAAACGGAGACCAGCTGAGCCCTTGGGCAGAGAGAGGAGTGTGGTTTTGTGCGTTGTGAGTGTCTGCTCTGACCGGCAGCAATCTCAGTATACCTTAGTCTTGCAGCTGCCCGAAGAGGGAAGAGGGAGGCAGAGCAGGGAGGTTAGCTGCTGCAGACACCTACCCACAGGATGTTGGCCTCCAACCTGGCTGGAGCAGTTGCCATAGCTGAGAAGAGGTTTAACTTGAACTTCCAGGGAAGTAAAGTCAGCAAGACTCCCTGGTGGACTAGGTGCAGGATGAAGAGAACAGGGCAAAATGAGCCAGGTTTTTGATCTTAGCAACTAGAAGAACGGGAGTTGTCTAGCCGCTGACATGGAGAAGGCGGCGGGCAGCAGGTTCGGAGACATTAGTTTTGAGATGACTATTACAAAAAAGCACAGGAGCCGGCTAGGCCTGAACTTGGAATTCAGAAGAGAGGTCTGTGCTGGAAACGGACACGACACAGACTGTTGCTGACGGCCACGGGAATGGTTAGGTGCATCCGCAGAAGAATGAGTGCGGAGGCTGGGAGGCCCAGGGGCAGGCCAAGCAGGCCAGGGGGGGTTTTCCTGGAGAGGGAGCTGCAGCCTCCTCTTCCCCCAGAAGCTCCCCAAGCCTCATCTAGTAGAGCCGGGCCTGCAGGGGGTGCCCTGGAACTTGCTGTGGCTGCCGTTTGTTGGGAAGAAGTGTTCGCTTCCCCAGGAGAGGGGCTCCACAGATTCCTGCCAGAGCGGCAGAAATAATTAGAAGTAGGTGAAGACATCATAGCAGAACACGTGCTTGGCTGTCTCCAAGGAATCAGAAATCCTGGGTCTATTAATCTGCAGACATCTGGGCACCACTGCCTCGCCCACGAGGCTCCACCTCTCGGGCTCCTTCTCGATCCCCTCCCCTCTTCCTATCCTCGCCTCAGTGTGTCACTTCTACAACCGCTCTGATTATAATTGATCAAACAGAATCATGGAATCACGACTCATTTTGGTGTTTTGTTCAGTGGCCCGATATGCAAAGAGACCGGTAGTTGTGCAAATTGTATTCCCTCTTCTTGGAATTCCGCTCACAGAGGCCTTCCCGGCGTGACCGCCCGCGGGGATGCGCGGCGGCCGCAGAACCTAACCGGGGCGGGGGGCTGCGGGCCGGCGCGGAGGTGCAGGCGCTGGCGGCCGCTGGGGCGCCGGTGGGTGTGGCCCTGCCGCGGGCCCTGTGGCCAGCGCCCCGTGGCCCGCGCGCTCGGCCTCGCCGGGGGCTCCCGCGCCCCCCACCCCCGGCCCCGCGGCCCGGGCTCGCGCCCCTCGACGTCACGCGGTCAAAAGGCTCGCTCGGGCGGCGCGGCCGCGGATGCTCAACTTCAGGCTCAAGTCCGCGCTGTGCGCCCCGCGCCGTGCGCCCGCTGCCTGCGCGCCGCCGCCGCCGCCACATCTGGAAGCGTTCAGCGCGTCTGCCTCCAGCGCGCCGGGCGGGCGGGCGGCGGCGCGGGCAGGGGAGGGCGCGGGCGCGGCGGGCTGGGCCGGGCGGGAGTGAGCGCGGCGCTCTCGCGCCCGGTGTCTCCCTCTCTCTGCCTCTGCAGAAACAGCTCCCTGCCAGAACGGCGCTCGGCGCGGCGCGGCCCGGAGCAGCGGCGGCGACGGCTCTTCCTGCCCCTCGCCTCAGGAGTTGGCGGCTCTTCTCGACAGCGGCAAGCCGGCGGGGGCCTGCGGGAGGGCTCCCCGAGAGCGGGCAGGGACGTGTCAGCCCGCGGCGGCCCGAGCGCACCGGCCCCGCGCCCCGCGCCGCGGGGTCCATCGCTTCCCCGCCCCTCCTCTCTGCCTCTCCTCGCTCTGCCTCTCTCGATTTATTTTTTCAAATGGTGTAGCCGCCAGAGGTGCGGTGCTAAATTCTTGGAAGGGGCCCGGATGTACTGAAGATGCATTACAATCTTACTAAAGGAGGCAGTAGAGGAAAGGAGCAGTTTTTGGTGTTTGATGCAATAATGGGAATCAGGTAATCATCGGGAGGGAAGAAGAGATACTGCGGATCCACGGCTTCCCTGAATTTTGCACGAGAGCGAGCAGCCGACCCCGGAGGAGGGATTAATCCAGACCCGCTTGGGGTGTTTTTACATTTCTTCCTCTTCGTGGCCTCTTCTCTATTTGAAACAATTTTTGGTCAATGGTCAATGAAAATACGAGGATGTACATTCCCGAGGAAAACCACCAAGGTAAGGCTGGACCCCGCCGCCTGCCCCGACTCCCCGCCTTCTCCACCCCGTCTAGCTCGCCCCGCGCGCCTCCCGCGGCCTCGGGGCCGGTCTCTGCGGAGCGGCCCGGAGCTGTGTCCGCGAGGGGCGCCTCCGCCGCGCCCGAGCGCGCGGGAGCCCGGCGGGACCCGGGCCCGAACCGCCCAGCCAGACGGAGCGGAAAATTCCCGCCCCTCCCCCTCCGGCCTCAGCTTCTCCAGAGCATGTGTTTCCTATGAAATTCCAGGCGAGGGGGGAAAGTTCCCCAAGTGTCTGAGGCGGCCTCGCTTTCTCGCGCTTGCCTTGAAAGCTCCGCTGCCCCGCCAGCCGCGCCGGGGTGGGGGGGAGGGGACGCGGGCGCCGCGGAGCCTCGCGACCCCGCGGGCTGGGGTCTCGCGCCGCTCGGGGCGCGCCGGGAGCGCGCGCGCACCACGCAGCAGGTCGGGCCCGAGACCCGGACCCCCCTCGGGCCGCCGGGCGTGCGCTGTGGCCGGCGCCCCGTGCCTGGACACCTTCCAGGTGGAGAGTGGGGGCGGGGGTTGCAGCTGTGTCTCAGCGCGCCTCCCTCTCTCCGCTCACCTCCCTCCATCCCCTTGCCCTTCCTTCCCCTCTGCACACCTACACCCACCCGCCTCTCCACTGAGATTGACCTCGAACGTGCCCACGCCTCGTGTGTTCCGATTCGCACCCCGACGTGGGCCAGCACCTGAGGCTGCGGGCGGTTAGAACCCGGGCGGTGTGTGGGCTTTGCTTTTTCATGTTTTAAGGAAATAATGAAAGGGTGTGACTAGTTCTGGTGGTTCCATACTATTTTGCCCAGTGCTTTCCGAGCATCTCCTTCCTGGGCATCAAGTGTCACCGCTTCCCCTGTGGTGGTGAAAGGCATTTGGGTAACTCCCCACTTCCTGGAAACTTTCTCCCACATCGCACCCTCCCCCATATTAGCAAGTTATTATTTTGCACATTGCTCTAGGTATGATGCGGCGTGGCCAGGGTGGTCCTGTGGAGTGCTGCGTCCCCCAGCTGCCTCTTTCTTCCCTCCTCAGCTCTCTGTCCTTCTGGGTGTAGTCGCTCCTTTTTCCCTCCAGCCCCTATCCATCTTTCTCTCCGTCTCTCCCTCCCCGAAGCCTGTCGCTGTGGGTCTCTGTTTCTCCCCTAGTAACTCCAAGTGATCTTCCAACGACTAGCGAAGCAGAACGGGTAGTCTCGGTCGGTGTCCCTTTCGTCCAGCCTCCTTCTTCCTTTTCCCTGTTTCCCCCATTTGGGAAGAGGGCCATTGCCCTTTTGAGCTGGAAGCTGTCGCCAGCCCGTCTGCCTGGTCCCCCTCCATCCTGAAGCTGGTTTGGGGGCCAACTGTCTCTCTGCTTTCCAGTTTGGAACGCAGCAAAGGATTTCAGCCTTCTTGGGAAGAAAGACTCCTGTCAAGGGGCACGGGTTCTAGGGTGAGTCAGGGCTTTGGGGTCACGACAGCAGCTCTTATCCCTGGATTTCCTACTCTGTCCCCTCATCCCTCTTCTTGTCCCCTATCCCTTTGCTGGCTGATGGAGCCCTGGGTGGATTAGGAGAGAGGAAAGGAGACAGAAAAGGGTGATATTTTTGAAGAGTGGGAATGGATCACTGCCCTCCAGATTGCGCCCACCCCCTCGGCTGAGAGGAGAGCGCAGTTGTATTGTCCCACCCATCACTGCCCGTGGCAATTCAGCATGGTAATAACGGTTGTTATTCACCTAGTGATCATTTTAACTAGTTCACAAGGTCTCCCTCCCACTGCAGGACAAGCCCCTTCTCAGCCTGCTTCTCCTTCCTGTTCTTTTCTTTGCCCCTTTGCTCCTCAGCCTCACTCCCCCCACCCCCACGCAGGAAGTAGACTTTAAAAGCGGGAGCGCCAACCTCAGAGGTTCCTGAGAAAGATGGAGGGTAAATGAGCGTGTGAGGGGTGGCCGAGAGCGCTGCCTCTCCAGTGGCATGCCACAAACAGGATAGCAACCTGAATTCCTTTTCTCTCCCTTGAAGCTGCAGTGGTTATATAATTCACAGGAGCAATTTTGCCTCCATTCCTAGATGTGGTTGTCAGGTGAAAGAGCATCAGGATCCGTGTCATCCCTCTCTTTCCTATTCCCTCTTCCTTGATTGGTTGGTGATGCCCGGATTTCTTTTTAGTGGGCATGGGGGAAGGTGGCGGAGGTGGGGAGGACAGACCTGGGAAAACATGAATATTTACAAGGCAGAGGTGGTTGGCTTAATAACTCATGGGATGACGAGCCCTAATTGGGAGTTCGAGTTTCAGGAGACAGAGGAGAACCAAGTCACTACCTCTGATCAGGGACGGTGGTGAACCAGAGTAGAGAACCAACGAAGTTGGCGAGTGGCTGAGGTGGTGCTTCTCTTCAAGTTACCCTTGAAAGAAGTGAAGTCACCAGCAGTCCTCCTGCCCAGCTTTTTAGTGGTGTGTGTGTGTGTGTGTGTGTGTATTGAGGGTCAGGCCATAGAGGTCAGAGGTCATCCCCTTGGCACAACCTGGAAGTTCAGAGAAGGACTGACTTCTGACCTGGGGTTTCAGGTGAGGAGTGACACACACCGATGTGGTGCCTTCTCTGCTCTGATCCTTTTGCCATCCTCCCACTTTTCTGGGATGATTTTTCCACTGCAGGCTCCAGCTAGCAAATGAGTTTCTTAATAGTCAGCCATTTAACAAATAAAACATCAGAATGTCCCTTATCTGCTGGAGATAAGGCAAAGGGGAGAAACATGTGTTCCGGGAGTGGAAGACACACTGTGCTTTTCTTTTAACTACTTACCCATATAGCAGAATAGTAATCATCGTAATAAACTAATAACAGTAATGACTACAGTTAGCTCTCTTTACAGATGGCCAGAGAGCAGTGTTGCTTGTCCCTCAGCTTGTGCAGATTAAAGAATGCCTGACATTAGCTTCTCTTTCTGTGGCTGCTGTATGGGGAAAACTGGGGAGAAAGGGCCATTAGAGTTCAAGTTCCTAGTATTGCTTTGGTACCACGTTATGACATAATAGAACATATTAAAAGAATTACTTTATTCATTATTTATGTACAATACATGCTGACTATTTCAGTGTGTACACATGCTCACATGTGTGGACATGCATGTGCAATAAGAAATAGGCATTTAAAGTAGATTGCACAGGACCTAATGTATGCCCCTGACCTGAAGTGCTGCAGAGAGGAATATCAATGGTACACCCTCCTAAGATGCTTTGAACGCTTCTGCCTCAGATAAAGAGCGGAGTTGGTCTGGACAGGAAGCTGCTACAGGTACGCTTTGCAGATGCAGTGGTGAACCACTAGCCCTGGAGCCATCTCAGTCTTGGTGATGGCTTGGTGCACCTTCAATTTTGTCTTCCACTTCAAACTGACTGAAATGAGTTTTCTGTGAATAAGACCTACTTTAGGGGTCTAAGAAGTGAAGACTGGGAGCTTTGCTGATCTTAGGGACCTTATTTCCTAGAATAGGCCCCACATATTGCATGGTGGAATAATACCTTCACGAGGGAAGGATTGCAAATGTCAGACTTCCAGTAGATGTGGCTTCTGCCTCCTCCAGTAGGTGGCGCTACAGGGCTTAGGAGTCAGAACAGGGGTTCCAGGGCCAGTTAGGTGAGGAGAGAGGGAATGCAGGCCCTTGGGGAGTTTTCTGACTGTCTCTTTCACCATGCTCATGCCCACCTAGGTACAGAGGATCAGAAAGACCAGTGTGCCTTTCCATGGCACTACACACACCCCAGGGCATCACGGTCTTAGGGTGGCACCCAGTTCCTATGTGATTTTCCATACTGTGGTCATAAAAATTTACTTTGGTTTTCTGTTACTCTCTTGCGTATCTTGCCTCAGACTTCTGTTTACCTCGAGCAGTGACAGGATCCTGCAGAGCTTTGAGGGAGTCTTTTGTTCGATTAGCTGAACTTGTCATGGCCCATATTGATTTTTTTTCCCTGATTTACCACCGGTGGTTCAAGAACCAGAAGGCTTACTGGTTCCCATGTCTGGGTGAGGCCCAGGCAGCTAGAAATTTGGAACTAGGAAATGCTAAGCTCTAGGGTTCGGAAGCCTATCATCTCAAAGGCAATGTGATGTTTCCCTAATTTTAGTAGGGGAAAAAGCCCACAGAAATAACTGGGTACACCTCATAGATGATTTCTGTTTATGAGTCTGCCTGGGTCTCCTACTGGGTAATGGCAGAGACCTAACATAGTGAGTCACTGAGTTTTGTTTTTCTGGTTTTCAGTGATTTTTTTCAGTTCCTGCCTTTCTCTTCTCTATCTTGTTTTCCCTGGTGTTCAGAGTTGGGGTAAGTTCTGTGAGGGCTGAGGAGCCCTGGCTGCCCAGTTAGGAAGGGAAGAGTGGTTGATTGAACTTTCTTCCTTTTACAGTAATGCTGCCTGCTGTGGCGGCTGCTGGTGGTGCAGGAGTGATTGGTCAGCCAGCCTCATGCCACTTCCTTCTTGAGGGGTCATCCAAATGCAGAAGACGATTCTGTTCTCCAGTATGGATTAGAGAAACTCCACAGCCTGTTTGGGAAACGTCTGGGGATGTGGTGACAAGACTGATTAGCAAAATAATTGCACTCATTTATTCTCTTTCTTGATTGGGTCCTCACGGTTAATGTTGGGCACTGTGATGGAGGATAGTCAAAAACTGATGTAAAAAACAAAAGCATGGGGAATTGTTTTGCAAAATATCAAGTGCTAAATACTTAGTGACATAAGTGCTAAACACTCTGATAATGAAACGGTACTTGAGTCATGGCTGTCAGTATTAAAATAATTTAGTAAACACCTGTTTACATGTATCACAAGGTTAGATACTCTGTAAAACAAGTAGCAGCGAAAGAATCTCTTTGGGAAAATGGAATGCTTTTAGTGTCGCTTCAAAGCCACTCACACAGGCTTCAATTCAACCCACTTCAGACAAGACAGAACAATTCAATGATGCCATGGTGGAACTTAGACTTCTGGTGTTCAGGAAGAGGTCTGCTCTGTTTTCATCTTCCGATGGCTGCTGGTTTGCTCAAGGCCAGGCTGTGCTGACAGTGTAGGCGCAGGCCAGGAGCCACCTGTAAACCCTGGAGTTGTAATGGCAAAAGGGAGCAGAGTCAATTCTGTGTTGTCCCCTTTTCCTGCTGAATGCAGACTGGACCTTGGCCCCGCCCTCTGAGAGCCTGTGCCTGCTGTAGCCACATGTTCTGTGTGAGTGGGAGCCCAGTCAGCAACTGAGCCTAGAATAACCCTCACAAAGAAGTAGCTCATGGAATTAGGAGTGCTGTGGGAGGCCCAGCTGAGGCAGTCTGTGGGGAAAGCATGAGGAACAAGGTCAAAGGTCACACATTACCCACCACTTGCAGAGCTGGACTCAGTTTAAATAGGGTTTTAATGGTGTCTGAGGAGGGGAATTTGGGCCTGGAGCTCAGAGAGTCAAGGGTTGAAAATTGACCTTTGTTTCCTGAAAGGCCCAGGGGACTAAAGTAATAGTTCATCTGCCCTGAAGAGAAGATGAGGGAAGGTGGATTAATTGTCAAAAATCCAAAGCCCTCTAGCCTTCACTTCCCCAAACTCCACACAATGCTGTTCTTCCTGATGCATTCACTTTGAAATGGTATCGCGTTGTACTCTGTATGTGTGTATGTTTTCTTAGAGGTGTTCTAGCCTCATGTTCTTGGACAGGCTAGTCAAGCAGAATAAATGTGATGTTTCTTCAGGAATTTATTTTCTGGGATCAGAACATTCTGTGGATAAAGGAACCTTAGAGATGCATTTTTATTTCTGGTTGAGAGAATAGAGGTTCTGAAAGGGTCACTCAGGCAGGGGTGTGATTAGAAACACAGTCCTTAGTCTACATCCTCCTGCCTTTTCTTGATCACTCTTAGCATCAGTTAAATCCTTCAGAAAATATTATGTAGTGTTTCTGGTTACATTTTGCTTAATAAACCTTTCCATCTTCCTATTTGTCTTTGCTCTACCCCTATCTTTGTAGTACCTTAAACTAATTTTTGAGATGTTAGCCTTAGGAACAGAATGGGGAGGCTTGGGGTGGGGGAAATTATCATTAGAAAAGTCTAAAAATAGTTTTTTAAACTACAAAATAAAAGCTCTTATGTATCCATATGCGGCTGCTACCAAATTCAGCTATTTGGGTCTGCAAATAAACTTCAAAGCCATTTTTACACGCTGTTTCCCTTCCATCCCAAACCAGGCTCATTTCCACCCCTCTGGGGGTACAAGGTGGGATGAAGAGTCAGGCTGAGATGTATGACTCCCCTTGGCCTAGTGTTTGGGATTCTTTGTGGGTTGGCTGTTTGCTCCTAGGACATGGGCACATAGATTAGTGCCGGGTTGGAAACTATGGGGTTGTGTAGTTTGTAGTTGGTCAGAGGACAGGTGGCCATGGATTCTGAGGGGCAAGGGCTTCCTCCTGCTACCTTGTCAAGATTGGTCTCCTAGGCTGTTACCTGTTTCCAGGGGACATTCCTAGGGCAGTAGTTTAGATTCAGCATGGGGAAGTTTCACCCAGGACCTCCCTGTGAGAGCCCCATTATTCATGAAGTGCTTGTAGGCATCTCCTAGATACTGGAAGATTAACCTGGTTTAGCTTTAAGACAGAGACATGAGCCAGACTCATGCTTAGCGATGTGGCCTTTGAGCTCGCTGGAGGAAGCCACCATTTCAGTGTTGTGATAATTTCATAAAATATTCAAGCTGCCAATTTGCCAACAGCGTTTTTTAAAAAAATTGAATTATTTATTGGCATATTTTATATACAGCTCACAATTACATTCAACATTGGGGAATTTGTACCAGTACATGACACGAATTAATTCTCATTTTTACCCATATCCCTACCCACTCTACAACCCCCACCCCCATGTACATGTGTTTTCTTTTTCTTTTAAATCATATTTATTCTTTTATTGGGGATTTCTTTTATACACTTGGCTATACTTGGTGTTGCCCACTTGAACCTAGCTATAAGAAAAATATAATCTCGTCTCCTGTCCTTTAGAGAACCAAGCCAAACTAAGGCAGTAAATGAGTGTTCTTCCCTGGTATTGCCTGTGGGCAGAAGTGTTTACTTGATTACTCACATGAGCTCTATTTACCTTATAACCACTGTGTCATGTTCAGTCACTTATATTGTTTTTTTTCCTTCCAAAAATAATGTGAATTGGGCTTAAACCTTTCAAATTCATTAGTTATTAAAAGTAGCTAACTAAATGTAAATAAATAAGACTATAGTTAGAGAAATGACTTGGGTCACATTCTTTGACTTGATCTCTTTGAGTTTTGAAGGAATCAACTATGATGTTTTTCATCCATTAAATGAAGATAATTGTCCTTAGCCAGTCAAAGGTAATCATGGGGTCACATGAGTGGAGGTCACTGTGCAAATGCCATTGAGTCTGATTCTTCCATCAGAGGAAACACCGTGAAACAGCTTCCAAAGCATTTCACACCTTTCATGGGTATTGTTGGATGGCTGGGATTATTCATAATTTTAAAGATGAAAATGTAAAAACAAAGAAATGAGTCTGAAGTGGGCTGCCTGAAACCAGAATAATCATTGAAGAAGTGAAAAATCAATGAAGATGGGCCTAGTATTTTAGCATGTAGAGAGATGAGGACTTTTCTCAGTAGTTGTCAACTGCCCACTTCCTAGGAAGGGTGTAGGCTGCTGTTTTCAACCCATGCATTGGGCCTGGGAAATGCAGGTTTCCTTACCTTCTGTGGCTCTCAACCTGCCATGTAGCTGTTTCTCATGACCACAGCATATGGCTCCCTGTCTTCAGCTTCAAGTCCAGAACCAAGTGACCAGCAGTCCTTCATTGGATCAAGATAGGGCATTGACAGCAGAAAGGACAAGTGAACATTGCCTCCCTTTCTCACGTGGATTCTCCAAAACCTCCACATAAACTTTAAGAGTATAGAATGGCAGACTACCTAGGTGAGAAAACTGCTTCAAAACTAAATTTGGCCTTTGGAAAATAAACTAAAAGTGCTGGGGTTTATAGATAAAGAGAAGGAAGGGTTTCATATAACCCTTGAGACACTTATCAAAATAGGAAAGGGCTTTACTGTCATGTTATAAGTGGCAGAGTTAGCCTTTAATTTTCTGAAGCAAAAATAATCCCAGTGTGATAAAGTATGCAGGGAAACTTTTGCATTTCAGTTTGCACCTTGCTCTCTTTTTTGGATTATGGTCCTGTGAACTTTAGAGCCATCTGTTTTTAAATTTTAATTTAAGAGAAAAGAACACTATATTGAAGCATAACTTCTACCTCATTATATTTTTAGAATGGGCCAAGAGTAGTATTTATTGAGTGCCTACCTTGTCTTAAGCAATATATATATATATATATAATATTATATTATAATATATTATTTAAAATATATATATATATATATTTTTTGAGACAGGGTCTCACTTTGTAGTTCAGGCTGACCCTGAGCTCACTATGTAGCCCAGGCAAACCTCAAACTCAGCAATTCTCCTGCCTCTGCATCCTGAGTGCTAGGATTACAGGTGCGAGCCACCACACCCAGCATTGTGATATGTGGTACTGATTGCCAGTGGGCATGAGTCATCATGCCTGGTATTGTTGTATGTGGTTATCAGGGATTGAACCAGGGACCTTGAGCTAGCTAGGCAGGCACTGGAACCATTGAGCTCCACCTCCTGAAGATTTCACTACTTCCCCATCACTCCAGCCCTTAAGCAATATTCTTGATATTTCATGTATTTAGTATAATTTCATCATTACACTAATCTTAAGTGATGGATCTTAACAGTATTTTTCTGAAGAGGAAACTGAGGACCAAAGATAGCAAGTAATATGGCAAAGGTTATCTAGACTGTATTGGAGCTTTGAATTAAATTCAGGTCTGTTGAACTTTTTTCTATTATTTTTCCTGTGTTAGCTTTTTGTTACTGTAACAAAATTCCTGAGACAATACATTTATAAGCAGTAAAGATCTATCTAGTTCATAGTTACCTAGGCCTCAGTCCATGGTCAGTTGGCTCTACTGCTTCTGGGCTGTGGCAAAGGCAGCACATCACAGTAGAAAGTGTGTAGGACAAAGCTGCTCACCTCATGGTGTTGGGAAGCAAACAGACAGGAAGGGGCCAGGGTCTCATTAACCCCTTCAAGGGCATGTTCCCAGTGGGCCCCACCTCCTGAAATTTCACTACTTCCCCATCACTCAACAGGTTAGGAGCCACATCTTCAACCTATGGATCTTTGGGGTGTATTTCAGATCCAAATGATGGCATTGCATGTGAGGAGGGGTTGGAAGAGAAACCCACTACTCATTTATCTAGAAAAACGAACTTATTTTAGTTTCATGGAACTTTGCTTAGATTTGCTTTGTGGGACCTCCTGATTCTGCTGAGCAGGTGTTGTAGATAAACAGCTGAGTGCTTGTTCTTCCCTGAAAGCTGCGATGTGGACTCTCTGCGCAGTTTCCTCCTAGTCCTGGGTATTAGCTACTGACTTGTTCCCATGACTTCTGCCAGGGCCTCCTTGGGTTCTTCAGAGCCCTCTGTGGACCTCCACAGAGGACTTAGATCAAGGCCTTGTCATGGCGTGGCCTTGCTGTCTTATCCATTCTGGGAATGTCTTAGTGACTCCATCCACGGCATAGGCACTCTTCATTCTCCAAGATTCTGATGAGTTCCAGGGACCATCTTTGCAAGGGGAGCTCCCTAGACTTTGTGCATTGTTTGTTTGTTTAAAAATAGTAGCTTTGGGCTGGAGGGTTAGCTCAGTGGTTCCGGTGCCTGCCTCGCAAGCACAAGGTCCTGAGTTTGATCCCCGGAGACCACATACAATGCTGGGCGTGGAGACTCACGCCCACCAAGAATCAATACCGCATACCACAGTGCTGGGCATGGTGGCTCACGCCTGTAATCCCAGCACTTGGGAGACAGAGACAGGAGGATTGCTGAGTTCCAGGCTTGCCTGGACTACATAGTGAGCTCAGTGCCAGCCTGAACTACAAAGTGAGACCCTGTCTCAAAAAAAAAAAAATAGTAGCTTTGTCGAGGTATAATTCATATACCATAATACTGTCTCTTTTAAAGTGTGCCATTCAGTGGTGTGCAGGATATTTACAGAGTTGTGCAGACATCACCACTGTCTAATTTCCATACACTTTCATCACCTCAGAAAGAAACTCTGCACTTGGTGGTAGCTGCTCTTCATTCTGCTTCCATCAAACCCTTAGCAACCAAGAATTTACTTTTATTTCTATGGATTTTTATGATTTTTTGATAACAATAATAAGTGTACAACTGGAGTTTACCATGTAGTTTGTTGGCCACACAGCTCATCAATTTCAGACTTAGGTATATTGTGACAACCTACATGGTAAATGATAGCACTGAAAGGAAGCATATGAATTAGGGACCCAGGTGTCCTTTGAAGGGGGGATTGATCATTTCCAATTACAAAGAATGGTTTTAAGGTTTTTCTGAATATTCAGTAAAGCTGAGTCTGTAAGTCAGATCTACTGATGGTTAAATATATAAATTATGATCTTTAAAAATATGTAATAGACTCCCAGTATTGAATTTAATCCTGTATAAAACACATGCTGTAAGATTTTGTTCCTCACAAAGTCATAAAATTGCCATTTTAACCATTTTAATTATAATATGGAGACATTAAATATATTCACAGTATTATGCAGTCATCACCATTGTTCCTAAAACTTTTCCATCACTCCAAATAAAATCTCTGTAACCATTGAAGAATAAGATCCCAACTTTCCTTTCCTTAGATGGGGATAGCACATCACCTACTTTCTGTTTGTATGAATTTGTCTATTTTAGATCCTTCACATAAGTGCTGTTTTGTGTCTGGCTTATTTAACTTAGCATAGTGTTTTCAGGGCTCATCCATATCGTACGTAGCATGTCTCAGAACTTCACTCCTTTTTTTGCCAAATACTGTTCCTTTGTAAGCATATACTACATTTTATTTATCTATTCATTTGTTGATGGACACTTGGGTGTTTTCCGCCTTTGGCTATCATGGTAATGCTGCAGTGAGTATTGGCATGTTTTAGGCTGTGTTTCCAGTTCTTTTAGGTAGAGACCCAGGAGTGAAATCGCTAAGTCTGAATTAGGACTTTTGAGTTTAAGACTCTACTTCCTCATGTGGCTGCCCAAGTGGGAGTCCCATGTGGATGAGAATACAGCTGTGGGAGATCCCGTGTGGCAGTATGGTATTTTCTCTGGGCTCGCAGTGCCTATATCAGCGATTTGACTTTAATTGGGTGTTTAACAGTCTAGCAGCTGCCTTTGGATGAGGAGTGACTGATTTTGCTCCTGTTCCAAAAATAATGAAGGTCTTGACATTCACTTCAGATTCAACCTCCATGCTGACCAGGCTTTGTAGCTCAACAGGAAATGGGTGTTTGGAAAGACAAAGCTATTTAGTCTGTCTCTCTCTTCCTGTCTGTTTAGTCCAGAAGCACCCATGCCTGTGGACAGAGAAGTAGTCAGTCTGACCATCGCTAAGACTGTGGGGGATGATGACGTCCCAGAGCAAGGTTGAGTCCTCAGTGAACTGTGTATGCCTGAACAACATGGCCAAATAGACGGGTGGAGGATGCTGCCCGCAGCCTGGATAAGAGCCTCCCAGGATTCTCTCTTGATTCCAGCACAATTGAGGAACAGGCCAGGGAGGCAGAAATGTGAGAGGGAAAGTAAACAGTAAGAGGAGACAATAGGAGATGGGGAGGAGAAAAAGAAGAGGGTCAGGGTAAGGAGCGAGGGGAACAAGTGACACAAACAAGCCCTTGGCTGTGGATTGATGGCCCAATTAAATGATTCTGGAACTCACATTCCAAACTTAGGGTGGCTATTTTGGTAATTATCTTCTTAAAATTAGTAATACCATTGGCTGGCTTTTTATCCTAGCATGTTGAACTCTGCTAACCCGAAGCAGAAGTAAATACACATGACTCCCTCATCCACCCATTGGAGACTGGTGTGGATAAAAAGATTCTCAGGCTCCTGGAGGTGTGTGAAGTTCATTAGACTTTACACTCTGAAAGACTGTGAACTTAGTTTAATGCAACTACTAGTAACTCCCTTTATTGAATTCAGCTTCCTGGTCCTGCTGACAGGTGCTTATTTTCCACTTTCCAGAGCTGGAACATTGTACAGGGTTTCTGTAAGGTTGTAGCTTCTTGCCATGTCTAGATGCTGCAGACATCCTGGGGATCCATGCTGCACACCCCAGTGGGTTACAGTGACTCAGTTCTCACATTTGGTTTGTGGTGGGTAGGATCTTGTACTTCTGTTTTTTAATTATTTAAAGGCAAAAATTTTGACCTCTGCCCAGCTCTCTGAAAGACTAGGAGATAAGAACCCTTTTCAGGATAAATTGGCTGTGAAATGTCTCTGAAAATGAGGTATCTCTTGCCAACTGTGACAAAAACAATCCTAAATCACCCTTCCATCTGAATTGAAATGGTTGGTCATTAACAGAAAGATATGGAGCATCTGCTGTCTGTAAGGCAGTAAGGCAGTTTGCTCATAGGATCTTTGGATTCAAGGGACCTTCAAGGTTGCAAGGCCTCACTTATCCCTTCCTTTAAGGAGAGTATAGACTAGTAGAGTCAAGATATAGACTTACATACATAGACACCGCAGCTATAATCAAAGGTGGGATATGCTTTATATTACAAACAGCTAAAGATTTAAAGAAGATGGAATAAATGGAGAAAGCATTTATGAAGGTGGTGGCTGCTGAGCCCTGAGGATGGATGGAGGTGGGATGAACATTCCCAGCAGAACAGGATATCCAATAATGTGCTGAAGGCATATGGATGAGTTTTAAAGGAATAGTTAGTTGAGTTTGGCTTGAGTGTGGTTTTTATATGTGCAAGAAGTGGGAGAGGAGGTTAGGAGAGCAGGAAGGGGCCGTGTGGAGAACCTACATACCAGCGCGAGCAGTTTGCTGCCATGAGATAGGTGGCAGAGGGCTATTTAGCATATGAGCAAGGACAGATGTGGTCAGAGTGTGAAGCAGGGGAGTGGAGGCCACAGGTGGAAGACAGCTCTGAGAGGCTTACCACTGTCCAGGCAAGAGGGCGAAGGGGAATTGTTTCCCAACACAAAGCGAGAGGGCTAGGCAAGCCCATGGTGTTATCTGGATGGAGATGAGAGAGGATGTGTTTGGAAGGCAAAGAGAAGACCCAAGCAGATATGCAGGTAGAGACCTTTTAAAGAAGGTGATAATGAAGGCTATACTTTCAAAGGTCATTTCTTTTTATTTTTTTTGAGACAGGGTCTCGCTTTGTAGTTCAGGCTGGCCCTGAGCTCACTATGTAGCCCACTCAAGCCTAGAACTCAACAATCCTCCTGCCTCTGCCTCCTGAGTGCTGGGATTACAGGCTTGAGTCATCAAGCTCGGCATCTGTGGTACATGGTACTGATTGCCAGTGGGCGTGAGCCACCATGCCCAGTATTGTTGTATGTGGTTACTGTGGATCGAACCAGGGGCCTTGCACTTGCTAGGCAGGCACCATAACTACTGAGTTAAATCTCTGGCCCTCAAAGGTCATTTCTATAATCGGTGACTAGAGGAGTTTCTCTGATAATGTAGAGTACTAAAGTGATATTCGAAGCAGTGCAAATGATGAATCATTATGGAGAGGAGAGAAAGAGAGAAAGAAAAAGAGAAGAGAGAGAGATGTGAATGACTAAAGATAGATCCCTTGCCTTCATAGACTAAGAAGGGGGTAAAATAGTGGAGATGGAGTCATGGTGGTACCAGGAAAGCTTTGTTGAGATGGGTTCGTGGAGATCAAAGTGCGAAAGTATTTCAAGGAACTCATCTCTATCAGAGTTGGGTGGAGTGGTGAGAAGGGAGAAGAAAAACCAGGAAAAAACTCCACTGGATTTGATGATTTGGGTATCGCTGTGGACTTGGGGTTGTGAGTGATGTTACCCAGTCAGTCTACATGCTGTTGAGGTGTGGAGCTTGGCATGTGGATACCAATCTTTCAAGAATTTGTTTGGCCTTGAATGAAATGAGATGGGAAGTATACTTGGCACAGAAGAGGTTGGAAGGCGAAACAAAGAGCAAGACAAAGAAGCGGTGCGGGAGATCTAGAGGAAGGCAGTCGGAGGCTGGAACAAGAAGAGGAGGTTTAGCATAGCCAGGGAGATGGGGCACTGTCTTGAGGCACGATGTGAGCAGAGGAGAATATGTAGTGTGGTATTGGGAGCAGGCTGAAGATGGGTCTTCAGGGGCTCAGCGAGGTGGTGCTGGATATCACAGGAGAGAGGACAGCGGAGTGGAGACTCACTTGAGGTGACCAGAAGAGGGACAGTCAGAGGACTCCTGTGGGGCATCCCAGAGGAAACAGCAAATTTTCCCAACTCCCAGAGGAAACCTGACTGAGGACAGGAAGCATGAGTTAGAGGCCAGTAATGATCAGGATTTCTAGAGAAGGGCTTCCCAGAGCTGAGGTTGGTCACGTGAGGTTGGCACTAGGCAGATGGAGGGGGCAAAGAGAAATGCAAAGCTAGGGCTGGCGTGGGAGAATCCTAGTTGCCTCGGCCAGGTGTAGTGACTGGTAGGAGTAGAGGTTCCAGGGGTATATCATTTTGGTAGAAGTCAGGAGTCCAGCCTGCCTCTGTTCACATGGGTTGTTCATTAAAATAGCTGGTTGGCTTTGAGCTTTGAGCAGGTTACAAAGGTGTGTGTGTGGGGGGACTTCTGTTATGAAGCATGGGAACAAAAGAAGATGCCAAGCTTCTGGGGGTAGGGTGTCAGTTGAAGGAGTTTGGGTCTTAAGTGTAACACCACAAAGGCTCACATGCTATAAAGGCTTACACCTTGGGATGTAGCGGTTGGGAGGTAGTGGCCCCTTTAAGGGGTGGAGCTCAATGGGAGGTCTGGGTCAATGTGTGTTCTAAGGGGGTAGTAGGACCCCAGACTCTTCTGTTTTGCTCCTTGGCCATGAAAGGAACAGATATACTCTGTCGTGTGCTTCTGCCACAAGCCCAAAACAACAGAGTGGAGTGTTGAGTCCTATAATTTTGTATCCTTATATCAGATTCCTGAGGGGGGGAAATTATTTTCTCTTTATCCTTTACCCCTTATAACTCTGGAGCCAAAAAGTTCCAAACCATGGAAAAAAAATCTCAGTTTGATCCCCTTTGAGCTTTGCAATGTCTGGACTTTCCAGTAATCAAGAGAGAAGAATGAGATCCTGAATGTTTCATGAAAGGATATGAATTTTGGGTGCCAAAGACAGTGTCACTCTTTAAAGCCATGGAAAAATATGCTGGGCTGATTGTTTTACGTTTATGCTTGATGCAAAAGGGAGTCAATGGCCAGAAGGGACCCCTAGTCCCTGTCACACATTCAGGGGACTCTGGTTCTGAGGGATCTGGCCTGTTACAGTAGATCACTGGAGGCCTTTCCCAAAGGTGGCAGAGGGGTAGTGACTTAAAGTTTGATGGCTCTGAGTCAGGGAGGCTCCTGCACTTCTGTCCAGTTCTCTGGGCTGGCCAGGGTCTCTTGGAACAAACAGAGACCAGTTTTATTCTTATATGTTGGTCTTGTTCCCAGGAGAGAAACAATTACTGACTTCTCATGACAGAGTCCAGTTTGGCTGTGGTCTAGAGCAGAGTGTTAGCCCATCATGGTGAAATGCACAGACAGCCTGGTGGCCTCCGTGTCTTTTCTCTGCCATCTTGGCTAGGGAAGGAGCCCCAGCCATCTGTCTTCCTTGCTCAGAAGCATATGTTACGATAGCCTTTGTGGGAATCAGCATGGAGGCCTGTGGCAAACCTGCTTAGCCTCATCTGAAATTTTACTTGCAGAGTTTGACCCTATTCTGATGAACCTCAAGGGCAGTGCTGACCTCGACTTGATATTTTTCTGGATTTGGGCAGCAAAAAGTGTTGGGAATTTTCTTTTTTTTCCACTCCTGCACAAGTTGGGGAGAATGAAATGTTTTCCTCAGAGGGTATCAGTTGTGAAATAAACTCAGGGTCCAGATAGACAAGTTTCCTCCATTCTAGTGGTTATCATGCTCCAGAGTACTGGTCCTAGCATTTCTTTTGCCTTTGGCTTGGCTTTCATAAAGCAAAGGAGAAAAGAAAATCCTGAGAAGAAGGTGACCCAAAGGAAAACGTGCTCAGCTTGGGTGAAGCACCACATGGGCTGGTGCCCTAAGCAGTGGGCACAGCTCCTCTAGAGGTCTGCAAGTGTCACGTATAGTATCTCAGTAGTGGGCTCAGTTCCCCTAGAGATCTGGGGGTGTCATAGGCTGTAGTTGTGTTCCTGCTCCATTGGCCTGTGGACTGGCCACTCACCAGATCCTCCTAAATGGTTATGCTCAGGTCATGGTCAGTTGGAAAGGAAGAGGAGAAAAGTCACAGTAGCATGTGACTTTTCACAATAGCATCTAGCATGTGCCTTTCAGGCCCAACAGCAAACAGAAAATCTAAACTCAACACTCTAGGGAGACGTTCCAGTAATCCTTGGGCCAAACATTCATGGTTTTGTGATTTGCATGGGTGTGTGTATGTTTGTGTGTGGTACATGTGTGTTTGTGATACATGTGTGTTTATGTGTGTGAGAATTTAGCAGCGTGTGTGTGAGAGGATGAGAAGTGAGGAGGAGAGAGCAGGGTGACTTAGCTCAAAAGCCTACACAGCATGTTGTCATAAGGTGGAGCTGTATCTGGGAACAGAGGTATACATGTGTAGAGGGACCTTTACCTAGTCTGTCATGCAGGGGAGATGTTTTAGATCCCTTTTGCTGAGGGGGCAGTTGTTCCAGGAGTCCTGGGTGTATGACAGGATCTCAGTCCCCACCCTGCCTCATGGGCCCAGAGCTGGGTCTATCTTTTTTGCCCAGGGCCTGGCTGTTGGCCTGTAACCAGCCCTGTGTTCCCCAGTCTGTCACAGCCTCGTTGCCTCCACTCATTGTTCAAGGCTTCTGTTCTCTTTTCCTTCCTAAGACTAAGGATTCCCTATCCCGTGTTTAGCCAATATTGTTCCACATTTCTTTTCATCATAAAAAGAATAAGTTATCCCGTGCTCTCAAATCTAGGCATGACCTGGAGTATTGTCAGAATGGGTAATTTGCTTCTGTGTTTTACCATTAGTAATACTTCTCCATTCCTCACAAAGACACTGCAAAGACAAATGAGATAACAAATGTGGACATGCCTTCAAAGCATCGATACATTTATGAGGAATGGATTATAATATATGTGCCTCCATTATTTTTCATGAACTGAGCATTTGCTAAAACTTTATTTGTAAGAGTAAACTTCCAGAAACCAATATGATATGGTGATATTTTTTTAAAAATTGAATTCTTTATTGGTACATTTTATATATATCTCACAATCACACATAACATTGGGGAATTTGTACCAGTACATGACACAAGTTAATTCTCATTTTTACCCACATCCCTACCCACCCACACCTCCTTACCCCTAATGACATGGTGATATTGTATAGTTTACTTCCTTAACCATTGCCTGCCATGCATGGCACCTAACAAGCTCTAGTCTCTCAGGACTTACCCATATATGGAATATCTTCTCTTTTCTCGATGTTAATCCATTGTTACTCCTTTGTAATATCATTTGGTATTAGATGTGTACATTAGGTCTATATTAAAATATTTTGGTATACTGCTGTGTTAGCTTTCTGTTGCTGTAGCAAATATTCAAGGTAATCAAATATTTATA
Source organism: Thryonomys swinderianus (assembly GCA_004025085.1). Classification (NCBI taxonomy): domain Eukaryota; kingdom Metazoa; phylum Chordata; class Mammalia; order Rodentia; family Thryonomyidae; genus Thryonomys; species Thryonomys swinderianus. Next base: position 818 of record PVIC010014686.1, on the reverse strand, counting down.
AAGAGAAAAGGTTTATCTTGGTTCACAGTTTTGGAGGTTTTACTCCTTGACTAATTTTCCCTGTTCCTTTTGGGTTTGTGATGAAGCAACACATCATAGCAGCTAGAGAGTGGTGGCACAAAGCCCCTCACTTCATGGCCACAAAGTGACAAAGAGGTAGGTAGAAACAAATGGGGATAGATAGGTGAGATAGGGATAGATAAAAATAGAGAGGTGAAGGGCTGTGGTCCCAGAATCTCCATCAGACACATGTACCCAGTGACTTAAGACCTCCTGCCTGTAATTTTCATCCCCAAGGAGGAGATTAAGCCTTTAACATGGGTCACTGGGGACACTCCAGACCCAGACTCTAGTATTAGGGATCCATGAAGTAACTTGGTATGTTATATGGGCTGACTCATTCTGCTATCTTCACTTAGGGAACTAAAGACTGGACAAACTATCAGTCATCAATCATCAGCCAATCAGTCAATCAGTCCATGTTAAATGAGTGCTTGCTGTGAGTTTGACACTGTAATAACCCCTTGGCAGAGGGCATAAATAAGCATAACCAGTTTTGACAGCCATGTATTAAGTGCCTACCAGCTACCAGCAGACACAGTGCTAGATACAGTGATGTTAAAAGAGATGGACATCTGCTACCCTAGAGCATGCAGGGGAGCCACTGGCTGAAGTTGCATTAGACTTCTCAATGGTGTCCATAATTACAGTCATGCTTGTGAGGGAAGTGACTGACTCCGCCAGACTCTGAAAATCTTGCTGGGTTGGGAGGTGCAGTTTAAAACCCAGATCTCACCAAGCACCATATCTATAAAAAT
>PVIC010014685.1:11054-36334 GCA_004025085.1 Thryonomys swinderianus | reverse complement strand
GAGACAGGGTCTCACTTTGTAGTTCAGGCTGGCCCTGAGCTCCCTGTGTAGCTCAGCAATCCTCCTGCCTCTGCCTCCCGAGTGCCAGGATTACAAATTGAGCCACCAAGCTCGGCATTTGTTTTGTTTTGTTTTTTTGGAGACAGGGTCTCGCTTTGTAGTTCAGGCTGGCTCTCAGCTCACTATGTAGCCCAGGCAAGCCTCGAACTCAGCAATCCTCCTGTCTCTGCCTCCCGAGTGCTGGGATTACAGGCATGAGCCACCACGCCCGGCCCGGCATTTGTTTTTTTATGTGGTACTGATCGCTGGTGGGCATGAGCCACCACGTCCTGTATTATTGTATGTGGTTACCGGGATCAAACCAGGGACCTTGTGCTTGCTAGGCAGGCACTGGAAACACTGATCTAAATCTCCGGCCCCAAAATGAATATTTTTATACTCAACCCCAGACCTAGTAAACCTGAGCTCTGTGACTGAGGCCATTTTATTTATTTGTTGTTAAGAATCAAATTTAGGGACTTGTGCATACTAAATACCTGTTCTGCCAAAGAGCTACAGCCCCATCCCAAGCCTCATTTTTATCTAGGTTCCTAGGTTATGCTTATAAAAATTGTAGACTCACTCCTGTAGTGTACATGTATAGTATATTAATATCTGCAGGGCTAGTAACCTTATAAAGAAATAATGTGAATATATATGTGTTATAGCTTGTGTCTGGTTGTCCCCCCAAATGCCTCATGTGGTCATAGGTGGGGCTTTCCACTAAATATACCTCCTAATACAAAACTTTCCAGTGAGGACAGAGAATGGTAACCAAGCTTTCAACACATGAGCCTTTATGGGACAGGGACCCTTAATAAGATCCAGATCGTACCACATGTGACATTTGCATGTTTAAAGCATTAGAATCTAAAATATAAATCAATTATATGCTTGGGCATCTATGATAGTAGCTGTATGAACTGTACAGAGGGTAATGGTTATAGTAAATTCTAAACTGTGTTGAGGAAAGTGAGAGAAAGAGAGGAATGAAGAAATAAAAATGATCAAGATTCCATATGTATATATACACTAATTCACCAAGATGATTACAAGTATGTATCACTGATGTATTAAAAGTTAAAACAGAGGGCCGGAGGGTTAGCTCAGTGGTTCCAGCTCCTGCCTCGCAAGCGCAAGGTCCTGAGTTTGATCCCCGGTAACCACATATAATGCTGGGCGTGGAGACTCATGCCCACCAGCAATCAATACCACATACCACAATGCCGGGTGTGGTGGCTCACGCCTGTCATCCCAGCACTCAGGAGGCAGAGGCAAGAGGATTGCTGAGTTCAAGGCTTGCCTGGACTACATAGTGAGCTCAGGGCCAGCCTGAACTACAAAGCGAGACCCTGTCTCAAAAAAGAAAAAAAAAAGTTAAAATAGAATAGTAAAAAATAAAGTGTGGCATTGTGAAAGGCCTTGTGTACCTTTGCTATATGGAAAGCAATATATGACAAAGGTGTCAGGTTTACACATTGCTTTGAGGAGAGTGGAGTAAAATAGTCAGATTGGTGCTTTAATAAGATACTTGACATTGATAATCATTATTCTGAGGCTTTGTTTTTAAAAAGCTAACAGGATACTGTCCTTTGAAAATGGTAAACAGTTAATCCAGAAGCATTAGACCCCCAAAGTTACCTGCTTTTGTGTGTAAGGACTCATAATTTTCCTTTTATAAAGCAAGTATTCAGTCTGAAAGACATTGTAAAGAGTGAGCAAGAGAACAATAGGGTCGATATTGTGAATTGTAATTAGCTGATTTGGTTTCTGGGCTAAATTCCAGGCTGTGCTAATTTCTCAGTCTTTGCCGGCAGTCTACTTTGACCTGTTACCTTTCTTTTAACAATCTGGAGCTTCAGTCTCTTCTCTTAAGATTTTTGTGTTAATAATAGCTTTCTAGTTTTAGATTTGTTTTGTTAATATGTGAGGGTTAGACTAATCAGCAGCTGTCTGTGTAAAATGGCTTAAAAGTATACTATAATCCTTCTTCAATGCTGGAGTTGTCTCTAAAATGGGAGTAATTTAAGTCCTAAAGAAGTAACCTCACTGGCAGAGTTTTAAAGGTTTTTTTTTTTTTTAATTGCACTTTGTTTTAAACTGAGGCACAGAGAATACTGGGGGCATTGTGCACGAGGCTGGAAAACGGTCTCTTAAAGATTAGCTACAGGTCTTAGCTAGGGTCTTCCAGAATGGTTTAGCTATTCATTCACAAGTTCTATAATTAATCTGTGCTTCAGCTTTCTCCTTTTTCATGAGGTTATGGAAGTAGCTTTTAAAGAATTAAAGATGCCACGCCACTTCATTTTGCCTCAGTTCAGTAGCACATTTATCAAATGCTTACTGAGTTTCAGACATGATTTTAAATGCTGTAAGGTTCAAAGATACATAAGATGCGGTCCCTGAGCAGATCACGGTCTGCTGGTAGAGAAAAGTCATATGTACAATTAAGTTATACCAGGTTGCATACAAAAAGTGGCCTTAGGGGGTAGAGATGAAAGGAGCACTGGGGGAGTGGGATCCATCAAGAAGACTCTAATAAGGACATAATGTTTGAACTTGGCTCGAAAGTTTAGAAAGCTTTCAATAGAAATGAAGAATAGCTTATATATAGTATGTTCTCAGGTAATACTTTCTGAAGATATTAATTAGAAAGCCCAGGTGGGAGATGTGCTTGAGAAATACAATTTCACTACTCTACCTAACTGCAAATTGCCCTCTGTAAAAAAAAATAATAATAATAATAAATCTAACAAGTAGTGCATGACATATATGAAGGATACATTCTTGAAAATTAACATAAAATGCTTATGGGAAAATCAGTTTTCCCATAAGGAATGATTGTGATAGAGGAGACAGGATTTTGGTGAAATGGAAGTGATGTTGTAGGCTAGATTTGCAGTTCTCAAAGAATGGTTTGTGGCACCCCAGGAGTCCATGACACATAGGAAATGACACGGTCCAAACCACCTGCATAATACTGAAGTGTTATTTGTCTTTTTTATCCTGTGTTGATATTTGCACCCGCGGTACAAGAGCAGTGACTGGTGACACCCTCTATATGAATCAAGGTGGTGGCAGCATCATGTACGAGTCATCATAAGCACCCCTGGCACACACTTGCAGGAAAATAGAAGCAGTTCACTGGCAGATATCATTGCCAAAGTTGTAAAGTCATTGATTCCATTAAATATCAACCCTTGAGTATGATTTTTAGTATTCTGTTATTAAATGAGAAGTATACTTACTGGATTTATGCTCCAAAGTGTGTCAACACGCGTCTCCAAGAAAAGCACTCGTGAGAGTGAGCAAGTGAGTGGAACCAGCCTCTGTCCTCATTTCAGCTTCAGAGAAGGACTGACAAACTATGGTCCGGCAGGCTTAAATAGATGCTAGACATTTTCTTGGAAAGGAACAAAGAAAGCCTGTCAGCTCAAGGAAAACAACTGGGACTATTTATTGCTAATGACAAAATCTTAGCTTTCAGGAGAAAAGTAAAAATTTTTGAAAACTCGCATCTGCCACCATAAGCTTTGGGGCTTCCCATAGTTAGATTTTTCTGATGAAATCAGAGGTGTTATTTAATGAATTTTTTATATACCATAAAATAAAAGGTGTTAATATTTGGAGGACGTGCATAGATAGCTCACGGAGCTGGTATTTTCCACAAGATCGAGGGAGTGTGATATAAAATGAGTAAAAGGCTCATTCAAATTTTAGAAAATACCAAAAGATTTTAAGGTAATGGGGCATGAAATGTTCATTGATATGGTTTCATATTACATATGACAACTACTAGTTGAGCTTTTGGTGAGTGAGGGATAGCCTCAATTATTGGAAAATGTTACTAAAAAGTTTCTCTCTTTCTCACTGTACACTTGTGGGGGGCTGTATTTTCTGTGCGTTTCACCCAAAACAACACATCAAAACAGACTGAATGGAGAAGCAGATATGATAGTTCATCTATTTTACATTAAGCTGGACAGTAAAAAGATCTGCCAAAATGAAAAAACATTCCCACTCTTCCTATGAATTGTTTTATGTCTGAGAAAATACGCTAATTTTTCATTTTTAAAATGTTTTTGGTAATATACAATGGATTTATTATTAAGTTTAAATGAGCTATAAATGAATTACTTCAAAATTGTCTTTGAAGTTTGGAGATGATAAATGTTGATAGATAAAGCTTATACAAACAAAAGTCCTCTGGGATCCTCAGCAAAAGTTTAAAGGAATCTTGAAGGATGCGATGTAGTTGAGTGGTAGAGGATATAGTTAGCATACACAAAGCCCTGCATTCAATCCCTAGCACCAAGAATGAAATAAAATAAGAGTCCTGAAATCACAAAGACTGAGAATCAGTAGTCTATCTCACTCTAGCCTGTACCAATATGCTATGAATTTTGATATGTGGGATTATGAGGTAGAGGAGGAGGAAGACCGGGAGGAGTGTTAGAGTGGGAAGGTGGGGATGGGGTTGGTATGAGGTGGTATGGAGGTTGGCTTCTCCAACACCATTAGAGGTTGTTGGCCAGGAAAGAACTCTTTCTTTGAATAATAATGACCTGCAGAACCACATTTCTCTATGACTTATAGCTTTTTCTAAGTTGCTGTAATGGTAGCAGCTAAATCACAGGTGGAAAACATACAAGTGTACTTCATGGTGACAATATGCAGAGATAATGGAAACTACAGACACCAAAGCACACCCCTGTATGCAGTTCCGTTTTTGTTTATATTTTTGTCTTTTCTGGCTACCTCTTCCACAGTGTCAATAATCTCACTTTTGGCATATGCAGCAGCTTCTGATGGCTGTCATTTAGGAAGAGGGGAGAGTGGGACTAAGATTTAGAACTAGAAGTGAATGAAGGGACAAAAGCTAGAGGAGGAACATGGGATATTAAAACACAATCTTGGGAAGAAATGGCGAGGAAGAAGAGCATGGAGTGTGACGACAGCGTTCAGGGACTGTTCACACCGCAGCCATGGTGTCTGGGTCAGTGGCAAGACAGGGGCCCCATAAAGTTAGGAAGGTATTGACCTGACCATAAATAAGGATTCAACAGGCAGACACGGAAGAAGAAAACAATTACGCCTCTTAGTAAGCGTATTGTCTACAGTACAGCCAAATGCATTTTAAAGCATCTTTCTGAAACTGTGGAAGAAGGAAATATTTAAAATTTCTGCCTTTAAAAGGATGGTATGCTAGAGATAAGTTAGTGGGGTGGTTTGAGGTTTGAAGCATTCTGCACGTTTCTGTAATATTACTGAACAACTGACCCTGAATGTAGCCATAGAAGGTACAGGAAACACAACTCGTTACTGACATGGGGAAGTCACCTAAAATTTTAAAGAAACAGATGTATGTTATCCTTTATTTAAAAAAAAAAGTTTTTCTAGTATTTAAGACATAGGACATGAAAGTTATAAGGACTCACATTAAGTGTACAAAAGGGCACAGCAAGTATTTTCATTGGCAAGAGGCACTTATTATTTTAATATAGTCACTATAAATATGGTTCCCAGGGACTCTCACAGGGATTATTTCTGATCTTGGTGAGCTCCTGGCCTGTAGATGTACTTTGCTGCTCATTTAAGCTCCTCATCAATGTGCTCCCCGGCCACAGAGACTTCCAGAAGCCTAGAACTCATGGTGTGAGAAGGCTCCATGGACGTGGACTATGTCTGCTGTGTGATATAAGCAGAGCAAAACATCAGAGACTCGTGTTGAATGCTGTGGAAGTCTCCAGGAGCATGAAAATCTAAAGACCAAAGGCAGTTTAGACCTATTTACATTTTAAAATGATTTTTAAAGGTTCTATGTGATTTATTCCACATATTCTACCATGTGTTGCTAGCAATACAGTATCCTAGACCTATCTGGGTAATCTCAGGGTTTCTGCATTTCCGGTTATTTTCTTTCAGCTCCTGAGAACCATGTCTGTGCCCAAAGGAAAAGCTCTGGATAAAAGCCTGGATGAGGACGGGTTTGAGAGTGGAGACTGCGGAGACGACGAAGATGAGTGCATCGGAGGCTCTGGTGATGGAATGACGAAAATGAAGAATCAGCTCCGCTTCCTTGCAGGTAACTGATTCACACTGGCTCAAAGCTAAGTTAAAAGTGCTGATGCACAGGAACTAAAAACCACTTGCATCTACGCTCTTCACCTCCCCTAAAATGCCTGCAACATGCGGCACCATCAGTCCTTCTTGCAATGACTACACTCTAGAAAAATGAGGTTTTCAGATTGTCTGTTTTATATCTTTGGCCTTGAGTAGGTTAAAAAGGTAACTTCCTGTCTTTCATTGTCTAAATGAACTGACCTAATCAGTTGGCTTTGTTCCCATTAGACATTTCCTTGGTTCTTCTCAGTTATAAAAAGCAACGCAACCTTAGGCATCTCAAGAAAGCTAATGATCAGAGAACTTGCAAAGAAAGAGCTGAAGCTGAGTCCTTCTTCTTCGAATGCCATGTTGGTTTTGTTTTCTTTCTCACAAGCTATGAGATGTTACTGCAGAGCTTCATTTAAAAAAAAAAAGCAAAGAAAAATATACAAGAAGGCTGGTGGGATCAAGAAAGCAAACAAAAATCCCTTCACGTCTTTGTTAGGTATCACTGTTTACACAGTCTTTTCATATAGATAAGCATTCTGCCATTTTACAGGTAAGAAAACTGGGGCTCAGAGAAGCAATGAGGTTTCCCTAACTAGAGGATACGGAAGTCTAACGGGTTCTGAGACTTCTGGTGCCATGCTCTTTTCTTTGCAGGAGTTTTCCCCTGGAAACTCCACATCATCCAGTCTCTGAGTTGCTATTATTTTCCCTCCAGTTCCTTTCCTTTATTATCTCTTCTTCATAATCCTATACTGCAACTAGCTTTCCTCCGAGGTCTCTTCTTAAACCTCTGTCTTTTCTTTCTTCTCAAGAGAAAAAACCTTTTTTTTTTTTCACACAAGGTCTCACTTTGTAGTTCAGGCTGACCCTGAGCTCACTATGTAGCCCAGGCTAGCCTTGAATTTATGGCAATCCTCCTGCCTCTGCCTCCTGAGTGCTGGAATTACAGGCATGAGTCACCACACTCAGAATTGTGATATGTGGTACCGAGGATCAAACTCGGGACTTGTGCTTGCAAGGCAGACTCTGGAACCACTCAGCTAAATCCCTGGCCTGAAAATACAGATCTTTTTTTTTTTTTTTTTTTTTTTTTGCTTTTTGAGACAGGGTCTTGCTTTGTAGTTCAGGCTGGCCCTGAGCTCACTATGGTGCCCAGGCAAGCCGCCGCGAACTCAGCAATCCTCTTGTCTCTGCCTCCCGAGTGCTGGGATGACAGGCGTGAGCCACCACGTCTGGCATTGTGGTATGCGGTGTTGATTGTTGGTGGGCGTGTCTCCACGCCCAGCATTATATGTGGTTACCGGGGATCGAACTCAGGACCTTGTGCTTGCGAGGCAGGCGCCAGAACCACTGAGCTAACCCTCCAGCCCTGAAAATACAGATCTTATCCACACTCCTTCCAACTGTTTTTTTTGTTTTGGTTTGGTTTGGTTTCATTTTTTTTTAATTACTCAAGTCCTATTTTTTTTTCTCATTGTAGGAAAAGAAAACTAACATGAGATCTATCCTGTTAACAAATCTTTATGTGTGAGATACAGTAGTTTTTATTTTTTTTTGCTTTTTGAGACAGGGTCTCGCTTTGTAGAGATACAGTAGTTTTAATTCTAGGTACAATGTTACACTGTAATAGGCTCTTTAGAACTTATTATATATAACTGGAACTTTATACTTGTTGATTAGCAACTCTTTATTTTCCCTCCTCTAGCCTCTGTAATATTTTGCTTCCTGCTTCTATGAATTTTTTGGTTTTAGAGACCTCATATGAAGTAGAATCAAGCAGTATTTGCCCTTCTGCAATTGGCTTATTTCACTTAGTGTTAATGTCCTCAAGTGTTCTCTGTTTCCTTCATTTTTAAGGTGGAATAGTATCTACTGTATGTAAATGCCCCAGTTTCATTATCCATTCATCCGTTGATGGGCATTGGGGTTGTTTTTACCTCCTGACTATTGCATATGATGCTATGATGAACAGTATTATGTCACTATAGGGATAACATAGAAACAAACCACCAGTGTTGACTGCTCCCCTGAACTACCACCGTCCCACACCTCCAACTGCCTAATAAACACTTTGGTCTGGCCTCTCCACCATTAGCTTCAATTTGTTGCATAAGTCAGATATATTGACTGTGTATCTCATACTGGTTGTCCCTTAATGTACTTAATTTTGTAATGCACTGTCATTCTCCCAGTCACTGAGGCTTAAACTAAAGTCATCTTTGATTCTTTCTTCTTCTTTGTTCCTCATATACAATTTGGCCCCAAATCCCTGTTGATTCTTTCTTTGCTATTTTTTCCACTTCTGTCACTGCTTCTTTTCTATACCCTGCCCCCCACCTTCCAGCACAGGCTATTGAAATCATATCCTAAGTGGTCTCTAGGCTTCTAGGCTAAGGCAGGAATATTGAAAACCATAGCCTAGCAGATTAGGGAACAAAGAATTGGAGAGCTGGACAGAAGCTTCCATCAATTCATCATGCACAGATGCCAGGTTGATCTTTCAAAGCATCTCATACCTCTCCTCAGCTCGGCTGCCTTCATTCTGCCCCCACTGCCTTGAGGATAAAGCTCAGATCCTTGGAGTTCTTCTCATCTAGCCTAAACTACCCTTCCGGCCTTATTTCCTTTTTGATAGAGCAGTATTTTTACCCTATGAACCTGTAAATCTTGCCCATACTTATATATAAATACTTCTTTTTTCTTTCTTCTTCCATTGTACTTGTCATTGAGAATACAATCCAAGCATGGTGCAGTGAAAAGAAATAGTTCTGGGGGGGGGAGCAAACCTGTGTTTGAATTCTGACTCTTGTTCTTAGGAGTTAATATGATCTAGAACAAGTTTACTAGTCTCCTCTCTAAGTCTCCATTGCCTCATCCTATCAAATGGGAGTCATAACCCCAACTTCATAGGATATTACAAGATTAAACCTATGGAGAAATTTATAAAGCATTCAGTCCAGTACCTGACACATTCTAGGTACTCCATAATTGTTAGCTCCCCTCCATGAAATCTTTTCCAACCATCCCAGTCCATAGTTTTCTCTGTCTCCTGAACTGCCAGTACTTCCAAAAAGTGCTGCTCTACAGTGACTCCCAATTCCATGTGGCATTTAATGATCACGCAGATCCTGGCATTCTAGGAAGAGAATATTGGTGAAACATTTAAAAGTAAGAATAATATTTATTTGATGCTTTCAATGACCCAAGCACTGTACCAGAACTTGCACACATTGTCTCCCATTGCACTGCCTCACATTTCACACCACTACTCTGAATCATGGTTATTATTCTCATTTCACACATGAGGAAACTGACGCTGGAAGAGGTAGGTCATGAAATCATAAGGGTAGAACCAGAATTCAGAGCATGTCTACTAACACTCTTCTTTCTCTGCTCATCAAAATTGTCATAAAAAGACTAAAGTCAGCTTTATATCTTTATGCTACGGGTTGAGTATTCCCAGTCTGAAAATCTGGAATCCAAAATACTGTGAAGCCCAACACTTTTTGAGTACTGAGAGTGATCATGATGTGTATATACAATATACCAATAAAGATAAAAATTAATTTAAAAAAAGATGCAGATCTTGGAACATTTCAGATCTTGGATTAGGGGTTCTCAAAGGGTCTCATACCTCTGCTCAGCTCGGCTGCCTTCATTCTGCCACACTGCCTTGAGGATAAAGCTCAGATCCTTGGAGTTCTTCTCATCTAGCCTAAACTACCCTTCCGGCCTTATTTCCTTTTGAAAGAGCAGTATTTTTACCCTATGGGGCCCTCGGTACAATTGTGTGTCAGAATGCTAGTCAAGTTTTTAGTCATTTTCTGAGCTCTCTGGGTATATATACTTTTAAAGTTCTTCATCTCAGAGTCACCCAAATGTTCTATTTTTCTACAATCATGATATCTAAATTGAGAAAATTTCTCTACCTCCCCCCTTTCTGATGGTTGAGTTTAATTTTTGATGAGAGTATCATTCCCCATTGTCTAACTATGGTTATGTCTTCACCAGAACCATTCACTTCTTAGAACCAAAGGCCACAGACTTCCCTTTTGAGGGATGTTTCTATCCATTTGTGCTGGTACAAAAAAATCTTAGCCTGGGTAATTCACAAATAATAGCAATGTCTATTCAAATATTCCAAAATCTGTAAAAGCTCCAAAGCGTGCTACACTTCTAGCTCTAAGCACTTTCAGTGAGAGGGTTCAACCTACATCTATAAAAGGTTATGGTTTCACCAAAATACTAACAAGTCCCAGAGGTGATCCCTGGGATCATTGTTTTTACTTCTGCAGAAAAGTCTTTGCCTGTTCCTACTCACAGTTGCATATTCATTTCAAAACAATGTTGTACAATTCCATAAGTTAACTTCTTAAAACACTGTTTGGTGTGGGACCTTGTCAAAGTCCTTTCAGATCCTAAATAAATTACATCCTGGATTTCCCTCTGTCCACATGCCCACTGATCTTCCCAAAGAATTCTAATCAATTGGCTGGGTATGTTTAACCCTGAGTGTTTTACAAACTATAAAACATTGCACAAAAGTGATTAATTTAATTTAGAAGAAAAAGTATACCTTACTTACCATGATCAGTGAGCCTACCAGCCTAAAGTTCCTTGGGTCCCCTTTAAAATGCACCTCCTAGAAAATTTGCCAGACTCACGGCACAACAGTTACTTGGCATGAAATACTCTACATTTCAGTCAGCAGTTAGATAATTTTACCCAAAATCTGGGCAGATGCCATTAAGTCCTGGTGGTTCATCACCATCCCTTTACTTAGTCAACTTTACCTAGAACATCATGTGCATTTACCATCATTTCATTTAGCATCACAAACTGCCTCCTCCAAAAGACAACTTGGGAACAGAGAGCATGGCTCAGATCATGTTCACACTCTCCTTGTACCCTCCTTCTGAGCCTGAGCAGACCTTTTGCATCATCACCAGCAAGTGGCCCTGTTGGCTGGCTTCCCTGGTTCAGTGTTCCCTTCTTTGATTCACTGAAAGAAGTGCAGGACACCCAGGTTCTGTTCTTGGCCTTGCTTCAAATTTCCAAGTGTCCTAGGCAGGCCCTTTCCCTTCTTAGCAGGTGCTTTCTCCATTAGTAAAACAAAGAAGGTCCAGACAACTTCTGCAGGCCATTCCAGCACCAGCAGTCAGCGATTCTGTGATTCTGTTCACTGTTTTGTCTTTGCTCCCTGATGAGTTACTTATCAGAGTCATTCAGGGCTATCTTGTTGCCTTTTCATCTAACTTTACTGGTTCACTGTTCTTTTCTCCTGAGCTATATTTCCACTCAGAAAAGATATCATCTTCCCTATTTTAACCACTCTGATTTTTCTAGTCTGGCAAGCCGGGCTTCCTACGGAAGGCTGCATAAACCGGGCCCTCGGTACAATTGTGCGTCAGAATGCTAGTCAAGTTTTTAGTCATTTTCTGAGCTCTCTGGGTATATACACTTTTAAAGCTCTTCATCTCAGAGTCACCCAAATGTTCTATTTTTCTACAATCATAATATCTAAATTGAGAAAATTTCTCTATCTCCCCCCTTTCTGATGGTTGAGTTTAATTTTTGATGAGATTGCCATTCCCCAGTGTCTAACTACAGTTATGTCTTCACCGGAACCATTCACTTCTTAGAACCAAAGGCCACACACTTCCCTTTTGAGGGATGTTTCAATCCATTTGTGCTGCTACAAAAATATCTTAGCCTGGGTAATTCACAAATAATAGAAATTAATTTCTCACAGTTTGTGTAGCTGAGAAGTCCAAGGTCAAAGTGGCAGCACTTGGTGTCTGGTGAAGGCCTTTTGGCTGCATTCTCATTTGGCCAAAGGGCTAAATGCTATAACTCCCCTGACAGACGATGAGAAGGCAGAAATTCACTGCTTGATGACAGAGCGTTCATCCTCCTAGTCCTCCTTAATACTCTTGCATCAAGGATTAAGGTTCAGCATGAATTTGCCATGGACACTCAAGCAAAGAAGTGAGTTACTCACCTCTCGTAGCCTGCTTTCATATCTACAGACTAGAGACAGTACTATTTCATAGGATTGTGAAGAGTAAATTAATCCATGCAGAGCACTTATCACAGTACCCAGCACCTGGTAAGCACTCAAAAAAATAATAATACCCACTATTAAGGTTATTGGTCTGTTATCACTCCTGCTAATAAATTACCAGAACCTATAAATTATTTAAACCTGTCATTGTTTGTTTGTTTCTTTGTTTGTTTTGAGACAGGGTCTCGCTTTACAGTTCATTCTGGCCCTGAGTGCACTATGTGGCCCAGGCAAGCTTCGAACTCACAGCAATCCTCCTATCTCTGCCTCCCGAGTACTGGAATTACAGGCATGCACCACCACGGCCAGCACTGGGGTGTGTGTGAGTCACCAGGCCTGGTAGTTTGTATGTGGTTACCAGGAATTGAACTCAGGACCTTGTGCTTGCAAAGCAGGTGCTGAAACCACTGGGCTAAATCTCTAGCCCATAGGTATTTATTTTTAAAGACCAATGAAAGCCAAGTAAAACCAGGTAACCAACCTTCGGCCATATCTCCTAACCCCTTGCTATTCCAGCTGGGGTCTATGGGCCAGTAGCATTTTTATCATTGGGGAGTTTGTAAAAACTGCAGAATCTCAGGCCTCACCTAAGATTTTGGGAGATAGGAAGTAATGTGGCCTTCAGCCTTAGCTACATCTGCAGTCTTTGTTATTTACTTTTACTATCTCACTAAGTTGTCCAGGCTGGGTTGGAAACTGTGATCCTCCTTCCTCAGCCCCCCACCAGCAAAATGCTGTGATTGCAGGCATGAGCCACCACACCTGGCCAGGAAATATTTTTAAGCCATCACTTTTATTTTTTATTGTTTAATTTTTTGCTGGATTAAGTGTAGCTTTACAGTACCACATCTACCAAGGCTGTGTGAGTAGGGGAGATGAAGGACAATTCTATGGCTTAACTGTTCTGTGGTATCAAGTCATCCCTGCATAAATGTGGCTATAATCACTTCTTATTGATTCATTAATTAATGAGTTGGTCTGGTGAAAAAGGTAAAACCAACAGAGAAACTTTAGAATAGGTCTTTTATCATGGGTGACATCTGTGAAATATTAATGATTTAGAACAAATCATGTTGCCTGCTGAAAAATGAGTACAAAGCTTACAAGGGAATGAAATGTCCTGGGGGATTTTATGGAAAAAATGTTGAGTTTTGTGCAGAGCTCAAAATATAGTCGATAATTATATATTTATATGGCCCTGTTGGTAACAAGTCCAGGAGTTAATTATGGCAAAATCCCAAAATATGTTTAGAGTTTGAACAATATAGTTCTACTTCCTTTGCACTATTCAGAAACCCACCATTCAGATCTTTGATAGAACAGTGCAGGTTGTTTCTTATTAAGTAATCCACACCTGAACTTTTAGGCAAGATCTTGCAGTGACTCCTTCCACGCTTATTTATTGTAATAATAGTCCTTCGACCATGTGACCTCAGTGTATGAGGACCTCGTGGTACCCACCGGGAGGTAGATCCCAGCTGATAGACAAATGGGCTACCCTGCAATTCTTAGGGTGCTGAAGCTGAAACATAATCCAAAGGGCCTTATATCCACAGAGTCAAACAAACTGAATCCCAGTTCTGTTACTGCCACTTCCCACTGTGGTAGCCTTGTGCCAAGTCACTCCGCTGCTCAGAGCCTCTGTTGCTTCATTTGTAAAAATAGTGATAAAATGTTTCTGACCCTGTGTACCCCATTAGTTGTTGAATGAAACACATTTGGTAATGGATACAATCTCACTAAATAAAATGTAAAGCAGCATGCTTATTTAGGGTAATACTACTAGTATTATTTAGTACCACTGAGTCATAAATTAATTTTATTTGCCAAAATCCTCTAGCTAAAATTATAAATCAAGTTCCCAAAGATCTGACCAACAATGTTCATTACAAATAGGCTCCCTCCTCCATCCCCAAAGATGGCATTTTCAGTTACTCATTAACTTGCTTTTTGCCTGGGGTGGTCTGAAGTGAGAAGATATTTAAACAATGACAAATATGTCTGCTGAGTTGTGCAAATAACCACATAGTCATAACAGTAGTAGGCACCTACATCTTGAAAGAATCATGGCTAGTTATGTTTTGCTTTCTTTGGTGGCAGCGGGTCAGCGAGGGCAGGGGTGGGCAGTGAGCTGGGGAGGGTCAAGAAAAGGGCCCCTGATTCTTTCCATTCTGTCTTGCTCTTAGCCACAAGCACTCTGCTTTCATGTCTTCAGTTTTCATTTTGGAGATCAAATGGCACAGGGAAGCTGAAGCAAGCAAAGCTCACTATAGCAGTACTTTTCTCGCAGATACAGACCAGGTGGTTCTTGCTAATAGATTGACAAGACACCCAATCCCAGGTCACTCAAGAGCTTTGTGCATCTTCCAGGGCTCACAAGGAAGAAGTTAGATGTGAAATTTAGCACTGACATTATCTGCCAGTTGAGAAGTGAACCCAAAAGTGGCTTTCCTCGTGCCTTGGTGTTGACTAGAGAATTATTACAGGTAAGCTGATGACAGACAAGAACAAGAAAAGGTAACATCTTTCCACAAAGTTACTATAATTTGAGATACCTCAGGAACACTATTTATTATTTACAAGGAGCTTATTCTGAGGTTATTTTTCTAGGTCTGTGCTTGGTAATACTTTTCCATCTGAGCTATGTATGAGGCTTTTAGTAGGGGTAAGGTAAACTTATTGGTGGGATGTACATGTAACATATAAACTCTAAGAATGGGGCAAGTACTAGGGATAGTGTGCGAAACTTAAGATCATTATGTTTTATAATGAGTTTTCAAATGAAGGGAAAACACGAATTATGAAATGGACAACATGATACAATTGATTTTGTCTAGACAGAAGCCATGTCGACCCCTTTAGTGAGCCTCAGACCCCACTGTGGTAATCTAGTGTGGACAGAAAGGAATGGAATGGGGAAGGTCAGTGCTCGGTGGGCAGAAAAGTGAAAGAGGAAGCAGCAAGAAAGCAGCAAGAAAGCAGCAAGGCTAAAGCTACCAGCCAAGCTGCCAAACAGAACTGAAGCAATGCCTGCAGGATAATAACACCCTAGAGGGATGTGGGAGTGTGGGCTTGTGTGCTGTCCGATGGGAAGTGCTCTCTTGCAAGAAGAAATATCCTATCAGAAAGAGAGAAGTCTAATGAAATGTGTGTTATAGTCAGAAGGTTCCCTGATAGAGTGGTCTCTTAGGGTAGCCAAATCAGCAGAGTCTAATGTAACAAGGAATCTTGAGCCTACAGAGCAAGACAGAAGCTGAAAGGAATAGTGTGAAAAGTTCCAGTGGCCAGAAATGAAGCCGGGGCTGAAGTCCTGTTTGAAGGACTCGAAGGCACCAAATCCTTTGCAATCAGTGAACTTCCATAAGGGTCCTGATGCTGCATGTGTGTGTGCTTGCAAAGTGTGCATGCACACACGCCATCACATCTCTTCAATTCGGACATCAATGTCCTTTAGCTTTTACTCTTTTGTTAAGGTGGCAAAAGGAACAGATGCAAGTATCACTTCTCTTACTTCCGTTGTTCACCTGTGTCAGATCTGAGATTTCCTCTTCACTTCGGCAGGAATGAAGCTACTTGCAAATCTTCTAAGGTGTGTCTCTGTGAGAGAAAACCTTGTCACTGAGTCCAACTGTGATCACACCAGGCTAAGGGCTGCTTAATGATTCCTGGTGCTTATGGTTTTATCATTTCCAAATATATTTGCGGATTTTTTTAAACTGCTTTGTGGGTGTTTTTTTAAAAAATAATCCTAATGTATACGGCTGAGAGTAAGTGAGCCTTTACCGGGGCAGACAGGACTTGAACAATAACACAATCACGAAGTAAATAAAAACGGAATAAAGACAGTCCTACAAATCCCAGGGTCTTCAAGCAGTTGGAGTGAGATCTGGGGAAATCTCATTAGCACCTTCAGGATGGGTTTCAGAGTCCTGTGATTTCCTTGACTACCCGTGAGCTCCTTGTGGGGGGGGCACAACTTTCTCATCCTGTGTGGACACTTCTCATCTTCCAGGTGCTAATGAGATATCTCCTGCTCTCGCAGACTGCTCTCAGACACTGGACTTTGTAGGTAGGATAAAGTCTGTCCCGTGTTTATTTGCTTAGTAACGATATTAATGCTTAAGCCCATTTATGGAGCAACACATTAGGAGATGCTGCGCTCACACTCCTATCCTTGCCTCAGTGGCTCAGCTATCAGTCAGCAGCCTCCGCTTCCCTTCCTTGCCCTTACTGAGTAACTGTCATTTAATAGGTGTTCAGTAAACACTTGAGGGCTAAGGGTGTAGCTCAGTGGTAGAGAGCTTATCAAGCATGTGTGATGACCTGGATTCCAGCCCCAGCATCGCTAAGCCATCACTTCCTTTTGTCCATGTGCAACTTTGTGTCTTATTTTGCCATGTCGAGAATTGGAACAGGGCCTCGTTCGTGGTAGGCAGATACATGGAGCTACCTACCCAGTCCTAAGTGCAATGTTTACTTTTCATAGTTGCTTCCTTTTAACCCACATCTGGTAAGACAAAAGCGGGTCTCTCTCTCCTAGCTTCTTAAACAAGCTTCCTCGAGGTGGCGTTCAGCTTGTAGCAGCTGAGACTGTGAGCAAGGATAGGAGGTTCTTGCAGCAGTGAACACGCTGAGGCAGGGGATGAGTGTGTAGCCTAGAAAGCAGAATGAGAAGACTGGGGGTCAGAGGGAAGAACCTGTGAACAGAGGCAATGGGAGGACAATGACAGGAAGTCTCGATGTTCAGTGTACGCAAGAGCAGGAGTGAGACACTGTGAGTGGTATCTTCTATTATTTAGAGGCCTTGCATATAGAAGCAATGCATGGAATTTACAAGGAGTCATATTTTGACTGACAGAAGGATGAACTTTCTCACCCTTTGAGCTATTCCTCAGCAGAAAAGATTGCTCTAGGAAACAATCAGCTTCCTGACTCTGGAGGCATTTGACTAGAAATTAAATAAGCATATATCAGGGAGATTGGCTGGATAGGGGTGACTTGTCAGAGAATAATAAATACCTTCATTGTGGGCTTTTATTTTCTGAGGTCATGAATAGCTCTGATTTTATGATGCAGATATATATATATATATATATATATATATATATAGAGAGAGAGAGAGAGAGAGAGAGAGAGAGAGAGAGGAAAAGAGAACCAAGAGGGTAGAGTAAATCGACAAGGCAGTTTTTCAGGCAGGAGGAAGGAAAGAGTGAAAAAGAGAATCTCTCTGGTTGTTTGTATTTGAGCACATGTCACCAATTAAGATTTTGTCTAACTGTTTTCCTAAGCAAACAGATCCTTAGGAATGGCAGAAATTTTTCCAGGGAGCAATCAACATCCTCTGTCACTCACAGACTCCAGATTTGTTTTGCTACTGCACGAATCCAGTGCTCGTTTCTCCCGATTATTTCCAACCTTGTGGCCTTCCTGTCCTCCTGTTAGAAAAGCAAATCCGAGATACAGCCTGTCCCCAGCCACGAGTGATTAGCGCTAATGGCTGAATCATCAAGATCAAAGCTGTCCTGTGTGTGCTGATCTCCTGCTCTACTCTCCCTTCTGATTTTGGTCACACAAAATAAGCCACCACATTTCAAACAATCTGTAACTTGGGGCTATTTTCCCTCCCAAACCATCAGGGACAAATACTTTTGTTGAGTGTAATAACAAGCCCTGCAAAATACAAACCCCAAATATTATGAGATTTGACAGACCTAAATACCTGTCAAGTCATTATAACAGCCTTTAAGTAATTACTTTCAGTGTCTATCTTCTCTTCTTGAAGAATAGCACTAATTGGCAAAGTAGCAGATCACACTTAAAGTAGGGAGGTCGACCCTGCCCTACATCTCTGCCCCTTAACCACCTTCCTTAGGTAGAATACACTCAGAAGCCAGTTAAGTGGGGTGAAGCAAAGATCTACTAGAGCTGGCTAGCACTAGGTCATGAGAGCTACTTATCATATTTTCAGAATTTTTGTGAACCAGTTGTTAAACATAGCCATTATTAAAAAATAAATTAGCCAGATGTAGCGGTGCATGCCTGGAATCCCAGTACTCTGGGAGGCTGAAGCAGGAGAATCTCCATTTCAAGCCCAGCCTAGACAATTTTGTGAGACCCTGTCTCAAAAAAAAAAAAAAAAGAGGATAGGGATGTGGCTCAGTGCAAAGGCCCTGCATTCAATCCCCACCCAGTACCACAAAATTAAATTAAATTATATAAATCTACAATGAAATTTATTCTATTTAAAAACCAAAGGTAACTCTTAAAACTAATCACATTCTATTTTATTACATTTTATAATTACCTATGTTCTTAACGTGATATATCTCTTGTGTCTGCCTAGTACAAATACTATATATTTTTCCAGTTTTGTGTCCAGTATCATCACATTGGTAGATTGAAGTTAGCCATGGTGAAAGTATTTATCCCACAGAAATCAGCCTAAACTACGAATCAGAGCTTCATTTATTATTTTTGTTAATTGTCTAGACTTAGAGGTATGGTGATGCATGCCTGTGATCCCAGCACTCTGTGAAGTCTGAGGCAGGAGGATCACCTGCCTATGCCCTCCCTGGTGACTTTGTGGGAACTCGTCTCAAGGTAACATATTAAAAGGACAGATAGAGCTCAGTGTAGGGATCCTGGGATCAATCACCAGTACTGGAAAAAGGTAATAGGAAAAATATTAATACTGTATTTTAAATTTAAAGTCATGTTTTTCTGTACCATTTGTCCTGTGAATAATACAGAAATCAGAGGAACATCCCCTCAGTGCTTCAAAACTATATCTGATCCAGCAAAGAAGTCATTCTTGTCACTGATGGAGTGAAGTTCCAGTGCATATCTTTGTTATTTTGCTTTTGAAGAGTTCCAGTGTATCAACCAACATCCCTGTAGGAGCTGTACTTGTATAGTATTTGGAACCTTACTTTGGCTATAAATGCAAGAGTCTGGCAAAAATCAGTGAAAGCCTTTGGTGAGAACTACTATAGAATATTATACTTTGTCTACTAATTGAGCACATTATTTCAATAAAGTTTTAAATGAAATGGCACATATACTGCTTTATTTTTGAGAACCAGTTGTTAAACATTTATCGGCACACCACTGGATGAGAGAATTTATTTTCTTTCATTTATTCTTAAAGGTTCTTGGCTTAAATCAAAAGTCCTTCCACCATGAATGAGAGAAAAATTCCTGTCTTCCAAAATTATGTTGACGAATGAAAGAACCCCTCATTTTTGGTGACTCTAACTTCTAGGAATCCTAGACTTGGAAACTTCCTTAGCTTGGAAACCGTTAACCAGATCCACAAAGTTCTTTTCTCATCACTTCTTATTCCCTATGGAGCTTGTTGGGATCCTCCTGAAGTCTCTCCTAACAGAAATCTCACCAGTCCTATCCTAAATCTGTAGGAGGGTCTTACAGGCCAGCTCCCTGGGGTGCTGAGGACTACCATTAGAGTTCAGCCCCTTATATCAGAGGGCATTAAGACAAATGAATACCGTGTGCTAGTATGAGTCCTGGTTTCATAGATATAGAGTGGGGCCCCTAATATCAGGTTACACTTTGTTGGCTCGGTAATCTTTTTTAAAAAACCACCAACCATATGGGCAGAGGTTGGAAGGAAAGCTAAATCTGGGACAGAGCCCCACTCTCCTGCCCTTGTTTGTGCATGGAGGCAACATATTGGTCATACTCCCTTATAACACCAACTGCAGAGGACTAAGAAACAAGATTCTCCCAAAATATGGTTGGATCCCTGGAGATTGTGCATGTGTGCGGCAGTGTAGTAAGGGTGTCCACCGTCACTTCTAATTTCTAAGCCTATGACACACGACTCTGAAGGAAAATAAGGAAAAGGAACCCAGCAATTTCATGTCAGTAGGTTAATTAATATTCATCATTTTAGTCCATATGCAGAGATGACACCTTTCTATACTAGCATCTTTTTGACTCAGGTGCTTTTTGGAGTATGGAGCCACTTTTTTTTTTTTTTTGTCTTCTAGCTCTAGTTTTCTTATAGAATTTCTCTCTCAATTTACTTTTTTTTTTCTGCTCTAGTTTTACTCCTCCCTACACACTTCACACTGAATGACAGTTGGGACAGGGAAGATGAATGGGAGTGTGGTAATGATTTGGGCAGTGTCTGGAAATCCTGTATATTGCGATCGTAGGGTTGTTAAACCTGAATATACAAGTCATGCATTAGCTTAAAATAGTATTTTAGTATCTCAAAGAAGCTTGGACTCAAGTTCAACTGAAGGAATGAGAGTAAGTTAGCTTTCCCTTGCCGAAAGGTTAGGCCCTTCCTGCTGCTGGTCAGCCTGGCATGAGGACTTCCCTGCTGCCCCTGGGTCCCAGGAAGGGAGGAGGGTGGGGATGGGAACCTTAACCTGCCCACTTTCCCAGTCTTGTCTTCCATTGGCTCCTACCCACTCTATGACTCCACCACCTTGAATTCTCACTATGGGCAAACTTGCTTTCTTGACTGCGGTCTTCCTGGATCTTTGAAAAGCTCTGTGTTGGTACTATAAGCGAGGCACTCAGGGTCCCCGCTTTGGGAGGTTTGCATAAATGATGGCTGTTAATATTCTGCACATACTGATCCCCTAGCCCATAATTATTTCTTCTTGTCTGTCCCTAAAACTGCTCAGATACACCTCCGTCCTCAGTGAAAGCTTTCCTTAGGCACAGCGCTTTGTGAATACTCATTCTCGCCTTTTTCGGCTTGAGGTCAGGTACCTCCCCATACCTAACACATAATTTAGTGCTCAGTTTGTGTTTGTTACATGGCCCTGGCCATACAAAAATGAATACGGAGGGCGCCTGGCTGTAAAAACTTCTAGCCTGCTCTGGGGGTGAGGAGGGTCACAGACACCTAACCGGGTAATTATAGTGTAATGTGGCTAAAGCACTGATTCCAGTATGCATAGAGAGTTGTGGAAATATGAAGAAAAAGCTAAAAACCCAGACTGGGGAGGTCAGAAACTGAACTGAGTCAGAAGCGACGTGTAGGAGTCAGGTGGAAAGGGGAGGAAATTGCACACTGGCTGGAAAGTATGAGCAAAGGCACAGAGACGAGAGAGAACACGGCAGTTGGGGGAATGATATGTGCTTTGGTGTGGCTGCAATGGAGAGAAGCGAGAGGCGAGGCTGGAAGTTTGGTTAGAGGTCAGATGGCCAGCGTTCTCTGCCTTGCTAAGGAGCCTGGCCTTGATTCTGCGGTAGGACTATAAATGGCCAGCGCATGGGCCATCAGCCTCCCCTAAACCCCTGCGTGGGAGACACCGATCGCCACAGCATGTCATTCCACTGAGCCCAGATGGGACCCCCTGGTCCTTCTCAATATCTCACACCAGGAGGTGGAAACGGCACTCTCGTTTGCTGGTGAAAGCCTCTAAGTGTGTATATTTGGGGACCAGAGATGGCTTGATAGTAGAAGTGAAGGAAGAATTAAGGCAGCCAGAGGGGCACTTTGGAAAGCTCGCTCTGGAGAGAGGATGAAGAGGCAAAATTAGGAGGAACCAACAGCACCAACAGTTCAGATTCAGCAGAATGATGGAGGAAGAGTAGTCGCACATGAGAGCAGTACTTCCACCTTGGGTGGGCGAGTAGGTGCCAGTGTCATTCAGAGAGAGAACCTGATGAGGTAATAGGTGAAAAATAATAATGGACATGTGGAGGCATTTCTTGCTTTGTTTTAAACAAAAACTTCTCATTATTATTTTTCATTATTCTCATTCTTATTTTTCATTCTCTCAACAACCCTATAGATTATTACTGGTTTTGCAGATAAACTACACAGATGGGAATGAAATACTGACTTCTGGACACAATCAAGGGCCCTAGGGAGAGTGTTAGAGTGAGTCATTTAGGCAAAGACAGAGAGAGGAAATCAGGTCACCAGCCACCCATGCCGGGGATATCAGGAATCTGTAACGTTTTGGAAACCAAAGGATCTACCATTCTTGGAGGAGGACCACTTCGATGCGCCTAAATCCATCTTGCCTTCACCACATCTGTTCTGCTCACAAAGGCAAACATTGGTAAGAACGGAAATTAAAACAAGCTACTCAATTGATAACCAAAGTGACTTCCAAATGAATCCTTCAATATGCAATGTGCCTACCATTCTAAAAATTAAAAGGGAAATGGATGGCTTTCTAGCTGCCCTCAACACACACCATCTGACTAAAGCTGTAACAAAACACCTGCACTTTGTAAAACAAATGAAAAGGGCAAGGTTAGGGAAGGTATTTAATTATAAGAGAATATGTCACACTAAACTGTGTTGTTGTTCCCAGTGATTAACCTTCTCCTATTTCAATAATGATATGATATACATCCATGTGTGAATGTTTATGTTTGTTTCGTTCATTAGGTAACTTCTCATTTTCCAAAGCCTTTTCTGTTGGCCATTATTTGAGTGTTACAGGAGCCCACTAGCTTTAAGGAGTAGGCTGTTTCAGCAGCTAATTGGTATGTTTTTGTCTTAGCTTCATCTCTGGCTCTTTTGCTGCGTGGGCCATGTCTGTGTCTCACAAGCAAGCGCAGGCAGGAATCAGGTGCCTTAGCCAGCAGGTGACAAATGTTTATGTGCTGCACTAAGTTTATGAGCACAAAGTTTCGTGTTGGAATCTAAATATGCTAAGGTATCAGCTATTAGAGTTTTGGAACCTCAAAGCCAGATTTCCTTATAAGGCTGAACCCAGTCCATGAAACTGGATTTAGTAGTCATCCCACAGGGTCCTCTGGACAAAGCTGAAAATACCCTATAGATGTGCAGTTTTTTCCTGATCATACCACTCTCAAGGCTACATTCACTCGGGCCTTCACCTCTGCCTGTGATGCCCTCAGTTCTCCTGTCCAGAAGTTTAAGCGCCATCTCCTCCACAGAACTCATTCTTAACAGCCCCAGCCCTCCATGACACCTCTTTACTTTCCCAAACCCTTATTTCTGCCACTCTGCACATAACAACAACCAACGAGCGGATTATGATTCACTAATAACTTTCAAATTCATCAGTTGATTAAATCCCGATTACAACTCTGGAAGGTAGGCTTTAATGTCCCGACCTTTCTGATGTCAAATTCATTTCCATACCCACCTGGCCGCATGCCCCAGCACATGTAGATGATGAATATTTGTCATTAACGATGGCAGTTGTCCTCCTGTGCTAGTAAGTGGCCCTTGACTTTTTCTATGGAGTTGATGCTTAGAATCAGAAGAACCTTAGCGGGAGGAGATTAGAGTTTATCCAGCCTTTTAGGGCTCGTAGCTTAGAGAGAAGCTAAAAAGACAATATTGCTCAGGCCAATGCCTTGGACTACTCTGAGCTCAGAGAACTTTCTCTCTCTGTGTATCTCCTGTGTCTTCCCTATCAATCTTAGGGTTTTCTTTTTTTTGGGGGGGTGGGATTTGGACCTGAACCTAACATGAAGGGATGGTATCCACGGAACTTACCACCCATGATTTGGAGATGCAGGTCTGCCCCCCTGCACTCTACCAGCGAACTGCGGTTAGTGACCCACAGTGCTTTCTAGAGCTTCACAGTCTTCTAGACTGAGCACATCGCAGGCATCATTGCTAGGGTGGTAGTCAGTTTGGACAGCTTATGGGAAGGTAGTTTGGAAACATTTAACCTTGATTCTGGGAAATCGAGAAGGCAGCCAAGCTGAAGGCCCCAATGTGCTGTCCTAGGCCAAATCCCTCAGCTAAAATAATACATTTAGAATTATTCATTATCCCTTCAGCTCAGTACTAAATTTTAAAATGTGTATTTGTGTGGAAGTTTGGCTTTTGGTAGGGCCTTGATGTGTAAGACAATTGTATGTTTTAGAGATTCATACTGAATGTGGGAACTAATGTTATTCTGGCCATGACAATAGGAAGGATGGTCAAAAATATCATAGCACTTATTTCTGATTGTTTTCTCCATGCTAACATTGGTCTGAGTGTTACCGCATTTAGTCTCTAGACACCTTACAAGAAGTTACTAATAGAAGCCCCATTTTACAAAGGAAGAAAATGAAGCTCAGATAGATTATATAAATGGTTCAAGGTCACAAAGCTAATATATTGTGTCAGGTCAAGATTGGAACCTATACCTGTCTGACTCCAAAGGACATGAAACTATTCATACTAAAGCCTGTTCTGTCACCTCCCTTTCTGTTTCATGGAAGGAGCTTCTACCTGGCATACATGGCAGACAGCAACCAGCTGAGACGTCTGGG
This sequence comes from Thryonomys swinderianus, assembly GCA_004025085.1. NCBI lineage: Eukaryota > Metazoa > Chordata > Mammalia > Rodentia > Thryonomyidae > Thryonomys > Thryonomys swinderianus. The sequence goes on along the minus strand of PVIC010014685.1, from coordinate 11,880 downwards.
AGAGGTTCACCCAGTACTAAGTTCTACACCAAAGGCCTAAAACTGGTCATTCTCACCATGCTGTTTGTGCTCTACAGTCTCAACACTTTTGCCTTGTTATATTTGGTTCTCCCAGAAGTATGGTAGGGATAGAGTGCAAATGGAAGTCAGGCATGATGGTGCATGCCTGTAACCCCACCACCCGGGAGGCTGATGCAGGAGGAAAGCTGCAAGTTTGAACTCACTCTATTAGAAGTTCAAAGTCAGCCTGAATTACTTAGCAAGGATGTGTCTCAAAAAAATACATACATATATATATATGGACCATTATGGTCCAGCTAACTTGGCTTTCTTGATATTTGTGAAAAGTTAAGCAAATCAGGTCAAATTAAACACTTTCTTTTTTTTTTTTTTCTTAGCCCCAAGCATGCTCAGATAGTTCACATTTAACATTGCTGGCAAGAAAAGATTGGAAATTTTCCATAAAGAAGTTATTAGTTTTATACATCTACAATCTTAGCTGAAAAATATAAATTTCTCCATAGTGATGTCTATCAATAAATAATGAGCGAGACTGATATACTTAAAAACTGAACCACTTGGGCCGGAGGGTTAGCTCAGTGGTTCCGGCGCCTGCCTCGCAAGCGCAAGGACCTGAGTTCAATCCCCGGTTACCACATATAATGCTGGGCGTGGTGGCTCACGCCTGTCATCCCAGCACTCGGGAGGCAGAGACAGGAGGATTGCTGAGTTCGCGGCGGCTTGCCTGGGCACCATAGTGAGCTCAGGGCCAGCCTGAACTACAAAGCAAGACCCTGTCTCCAAAAAGCAAAAAAAAAAAAAAAAA
>PVIC010014685.1:0-10954 GCA_004025085.1 Thryonomys swinderianus | reverse complement strand
TCAACCATTTTTAGTGTAGAATTCAGTCGTTTGTTGTATAGTCATGGAGTTGTGCAGTAATCAACACAATTAGGTTTAGAACATGCTCAAGACCTGAGATCGAAGCACTGTCTTTTAGCCATCATACCCCAGTCCTCCCACTCTCTCTCCCCAAATCTAGATAAGCACTGATCTACTTTCTGTAAGTAATTACCTGTTCTTGAAATTTTATATAAATGGTATCATACTATATGGGGCTCTCTATGGCTGACCTCTTTCACAAAGTATAACATTTTCAAGGTTCATTCCTATCAAAACATGTATCAGTAGTTCATTTCCATGACTATATCATATTTTTCTTAACCATTCATCAGTTGGTAGAAATTTCCCACTTTTGAGTATTATAAGTAAAGCCTCTGTGAAAAAGATTTTGCATGGATGTATGATTTCCTTCCTCTAAGATATAGTCTAGGAGTGTGACAGCTGGCTCATATAATAACTCTATTTTTTAATACTTTAAGAGCTGTCTGATTATCTTTCAAAATGACTATACCAAGCTAGACATGGTGACATATGCTTGTAATCCAAGCACCCTCGGAGGCTGAGACAGGAGGATTAAATTTAAGCCCAACTTGGACAACTTATTGAGACTCTGTCTCAAAATTAAAAAAAAATAAAATAAACAATGAGCTGGGGAATGACACTCAGTGTGAAGGGCCTGGGTTCAATCTCTAGTATCTGTGTAATGAGGGGTAAAGAAAAAATGTGATGGTAATTCCAAAAGGGAAACAAGGCTTATGTATTTAGGAGGTTGGGGGTTGTGGGGTGGGTAGGGGAACAGGAAAAAAATGAGAATTAAATCATGTCATACACTGGTACAAATTCCCAATATTGAGTGTGACCATGATGTATGTATATACAGTGTACCAATAAAGATAAAAATAAACTTAAAGCGGGGGCTACATCGTTTTACATTATCACCAGCTGTGTGTGAGGGAGGCTTGCAGTCTCTCCATATCTTCACCAACACTGTGTTTTTTATTACAGCCATCCTAGGCAATGACACAATATATCTCCTTATAGTTTGGATTTTTATCTGTTGACCAATGATGCTGAGCATCTTGTGCTTATTGGCAATTTGTATCTTCTTTGGAGAAATGTGTATTAAGCTTCTTTTTTATTAGTATATGTCTGCAATATATAGTAAACACCTTGGGGAAACCGATACTGTCACATAATGCACATCACATCTTGATCTTTTTATTCCCTGCTCCCCCTTTTCTCCTTTTCCCAGATCCCTTTCCCATCTCTCTCTTATTTTGCTCTTTAAATTATTTATATTTTAAGTCTCTCTCATATTAGAGAAACTATGTGATATTTAAGCTGTGACTGATTGTTTTATTTAATACCATGGTCTCAAAATCCACCCATTTTCTTACAGATTATTCAAATGTATCCTTTATGGCTGAGTTTTATATGTGTGTGTGTAATCCATTTCTTTATCCATTCATTTTGCTTCTATAACTTAGCTTTTGTCATTATAAACATGGATATCTATAAACATGGATATCTATGTGTCACTGCAATAATTCACTAATTATTTCAGGGAGATGCCTAGGAGAGCTCAGTCTAATGGAATTTCTATTTTTAGTTATTTAAGGAATCTTCATATTAATTTCCATAGTGATTGTACTTAGTAGTTTACATTTTCACTAACAAAATAGAAACATTCCTTTTCCCTCAACCTTGCTATTGTGAATCTTTCAAACTTCCATATGTAATTTGGAATCAGCTTGTCAGTTTCTGCAAATTCTAGATCATTCTAGGTATATTGACATCTTAACAATATTAAATCTTTCAAGCCATGAATAGAGGGTATGTTTTAATTTATTTAGATATTATTTAACTTTTCAACAATATTTTACAGTAGTTGCTTTCTTGATAATTTTCATTTTTAAATTTACAATAGATATTGTTCTGTGTTTTTCTTTTGTGTGATAACTTTGCTTGCCTTCAGAATACTGATCATACTGGCCTCATAGAATAAGTCAAAAGTGTTTCCTTTTCCAGGGTTTTGGAAATCTTGTGAGTAGTTTTTAATTCTTTCAACATTAGTTTGAGTGAAACCATGTGAGTCTGCCCTTTGTACATTCAGATATTTTATTTCCTCACATCATTTTTGATAGCTTGTGTATTTCTAGGAAATACGTCCATTTCTTCTAAGTTATCTGATATCTAGTTTTCAATTGTTCATAATGTTCCCTTGTAATTCATTTTAAAATTTGCATAACACTGTCCCTTTTTAGTTGTCAATTTTTATAATTTAGGTCTTCTTTTTTTTTTTGAGACAGGATCTTGCTTTGTAGTTCAGGCTGGCCCTGAGATTACTATGTAGCCCAGGCAAGCCTCACACTCAGCAGTCCTCCTGCCTTTGCCTCCCGAGTGCTGGGATTACAGGCTCGAGCCACCAAGCCTGGCATTTGTGGTATGTGGTACTGATTGCTGGTGGGCGTGAGTCACCATGCCCGGTATTGTTGTATGTGGTTACCGGAGATCGAACCAGGAACCTTGCACTTGGTAGGCAAGCGCCAGAACCACTGAGCTAAATCTCTGGCCCAATTTAGGTCTTCTCATAATTTGATTTTTCTTTTATAACCTAGCTAATGATCTGTCAGTTTTGTCAGTCTTTTAAGAAACCAACTTTTGTTTTGTTGGTCCTTCCTATTATTTTTCTGTACTCCATTACTTTTAATTCTAACCCTTATTATTTCCTTCCTTCTGATTGATTTGTGTTTAATTTGTTCTTTTCTTTTCCATATCTTAAAATGGAGCATTGATTATGGATCTGAAATCATCTTGTTCAATGTAGGTGATTATATCTATCAATTTTTTCTGAGCACCACTTTCCCTGTACTGATAAGTTTTGGTATGGTGGAGCTTCATTTTAATTTATCTCAAAACATTTTCTAATTTCTCTTGTGAAATGATTCTTTGATCTTTCTTTATGTAGAATTGTGTAATTTCCCAATTTGGTAAATTTCCCAAATAGCCTTTTGTTACTGATTCCTAATTTCACTACATTATGATTGAATAACTTGTATGATTTCCATTTAAATTAATTAAGACCTGTTTTGTGGCCTAGAATATGATTTTTACTGGAGAATAGTCCATGTGAACTTGAGAAGAATGTATGTTCTATTGTGAGCTAGTCCATTTTATCCTAGGATTCACAGAAAGCCATAAGGTACTTTTTCATCTTCAACTTCATATTTAAAAACAAGATGCAGTTAATGATCCTTTCTCTGTGTCCTTCATAAAAGAACATGTGGTTCACAATTGTCATTTAGGCCCCAGGATTGAAAAGAGACCTCTGTAGTCCTCTCTTTGCCATTTCCCTTCCCCTGCCCTTTAGAACCAAGCAGGTAGACCCAATGTATATCATAGTGGTAGAGTGCTTGCCTGTTGTGTGCAAAGCCCTGCATTCATACTGTAACACCATAATACAGGAAAAAAAGCATAGAGGTAGCACTTAATTATCCATAAGAAGTCTTGCTACATTATTCTTATCTGAATTAATTTCTCTGCCACCCCTTCTGAGCTCAGGCCATTGATTGAAGATGGCACAGAAGAGAGGAAAGTTTAAATATTAGTACCTGGCAGTCTGCTAGCTTGTCCCTGAAGCTATAGGAACATAATCATGATAAGAAAGAGAGGAGAAAGGAAGAAGAAACAGAAAATCAAAGAGGATCTAACTGGTGTGTTTGGCCTTTTTGCTCATCTAATCAGATAAGCCATGAAAAAGAGCAATCCTAACATCTGAGAAAAGTTCCCAACTACATGCACAGAACACAATGGCTGAAGTGAAATGTATAGTTAAACTGTCTGTTGGTCTCATTTATACCATTTTTGAAAGCTGGCTATGACTCAAGTAATAAGTTCTGGAACTGATTTCCTATTTTAAATGGCATTCAATATTGCCTTTTGTCAGAGAAACCATTCTCACTTGTAGATTTATAAGGTAATACAAATAAACATCAAAGAAATAAAAATATTATGATCCACCAAGATGTGGATTTAAAGACGAAAAGAAAAAAAAGAAACTTCAATCTCTTCATGCTTCCAAATTCCTATGATACTTCAACCATACACATATGTATAAGTTTATAAAGCTATGCAGTAATGAAATCACAGACTTTCATAGTAGGTAGGTTTAAGATTCAAATGCAAGCGAACCTCCATTTCTCTTACAAGGTTTTGAGTTCTTATATGAGCACTCTTAAAATCCAACCACAGAATATCCTGTCTAATAAAATCAGGTACGGTACACTGGCTACAACAATATAAAGATGGCCAAGGACCAACATGGAATGGTGAACCACTTTAAGCATTTGATCATGGGACCAAATACCAGACTTTCAGACCTAGACCGTGTATCTAATTCTACTTAGTAAATCAAGCTACTGAAGGCATTGAATCTCATGCTGAGAAAAGAAGCAAAACTCAGAGGGGCTTAATTCTGTGGGGAAATTGGAGAATGGATCCCTTTAAAGAAACTCTTTTGTTCAACTCAGAATAACTCATCCACAATGTATTCATTTCAGCTCATATTGTTAATACCTCTGTTTCTAAAATGTTCTTCTTCAGTACAGATATGTTATGGCTGATGTTTCTAGCATAACCAAGATTTGTGTAATCTACAAATAAATTCCATCTGCTAATACTCATTATGCAATATGGAAATTGGTCTTAAGAGCTTACTGTTTATATCTATGGGGACACTGTATGGATAGGTGTTTATGACCACATGTGTCTTACATTTAACCATAAAATAGATACCAACATCCATTCCGCATGGAGTGATTTTAAATATGGCATTTAATTCCCAAATGTTAGCTTTGTTCAGAAAAACATAAAGCCCTTCTGGTTAAAGAAAAATTTCTGGAATGATGCTTCAGGCCAATTATAATTATAGTTATATCTTTACTTCGATTAAAGTTTCCACCCAGAGTAATGACCATCAGCTGGGTTCACACCCAGGCACTCTCCTCTGAAGAAAGGGCATTCTTGTCCCCAGCTGCTCGGAACTGGGACCACAGTCTCTGAGTCACTCACATACACCCACTCACTCATTCCACCCCACCCCTACTGTCCCATTGTTGGTCTTAAGATCTTCCTGGTGTTTAGCTAGAGTCAGGAAGAGCAAAGGAGCATGGCAGCTCCTCAATAATTATAACACCAGTGTTGATCTGTATAGTGCGTCTGCTTTGGACCTGTTCATTCATGTCTTCACTTGTGATTCATTCATTCATGGTTCTCTACAATTTCACTCTAGTTGGACTTCTCAGGCTCACTTCTCTCTTCTCACCCTGTCCATGCTTTCCTCAGAACTTCCCATTTTTCCAGGCCTTTGTACTTCTATGCCATTCTTTCCTGTCTAGGCCCTTTCTGTGATTGCTTCTGCGTAGCCCTTCTCTGTCTTCACAGACCCAAATCTGCCTGTATTTTCCAGTTTCACTTAAGAAGTGTTTTTCTCTCCAGAAATTGTCCCCTGATCCTAAAGCACTCCCAGCCAACCCAGAAGTAAACACCTCCTCCTCTATTTCCTCAAGTTTTCTGTACCTGGTTGAGATAGTGTAACATGATAGGTAAGGGGTTAGCCAATTACAGATTGTGTAGCTTTGCATAAACTTCTTCTCTGAATCTCAAGCTCAAAATTTGTAAAGTGGAGATACTAACACTTGCCTTATAGGATTCTTGTAAGGATTAAGGGAGGCTATGTATGCTAAAAACCCACACAATAGGCACTCTTATCAATCATAACTGTCCTTGAAGACCGTGAGTGTGTGTTGTTTAGCTGTAGACTCTCAGCAGTTAGTGTTGTGCCTCATCCAGGAAGGAAACTAACTATGTGAATGTCTGTGTAATGAATACACACATATGTACACACACACACATACATAGACACACACACACACACACACACTTTTAGTAATACAAACATGGTGGAGGGAGAGAAGTACTTTCCAGTGCTTCCAATAGGACATTTGTTGTGTCTGTCACTTGCCTGGTTCCAGTGGCTTCCTTATCACCCTACAGAAGGGAGCTGCCCTTTGTGGATTGCAGAAGTGCCTACTCTGTTCCTAAATTGGGAATCAGGTTGAGCAAGGCAGATTGGGTGTTTGGTGATTCTTTGCAGCTCTCTGATTAATCTCCGAGGCTTTTGTTTACTAGGCTAGGGCCTGAAGCTCATCCTTCACTAAGGAGTGAGTCCATTCAACTGGTTTGGTAGTTTATCCTCAGCCAATAGGATTTTGCTTTTTTTCCAAGTCTATTTGAAAGGCTCCATATAGTTTTTGGTATATTCAAAAGATCATTAAATGTTTTATGTGTAAATAAATAAAGAATGGTTTGGTTTCTCCTAGAGTTTTCCTCCGGTAAAGTCAGAAGGAATACCTGCACTGTAAATAGGCCTTGGTTTTTATCTGGGGGGAGGTCAGCCCTCTCGACAGTCTCATTTTTTGGTGAACACAACATGCAGTTTGTTGAATTCCAGGCTGACTTCCAATTAAACTACATTTCTATATATTCTTAAGAAAAAATGTTCCTAGGAAAAGGCAAAAATAAAGGCTACCAGTGCCAGAGACATTGATCAAGAACTTTTGGGCACATTTCCAGCAGGTAAGGCAGGGATTGGTTCAAAGATGTACCAGGAAATTCAAATGAAATCAAAGGCAACAACTGAAAGGGCTCTGCTGTGATCCCATCGTTTGACTGTTAGGGAGAATAGGAGTTTGGTTCTTTGCAAGCAGAATATACAGCTCTTTGCTGTGCTCTCAAAATTGAAAGATGGCTGTGAAGTGAAGTATGGTTTGGCCACATTTATAAGTTTAGCCAATTTTTTTTTATTTGTAGGGCATGAAGCGTGTGTTGTTTCTGTGTTCTGAGAACTGTTATAAGGGCCTAGTTGGTGGCACAGGTCAGCTATTCGGTGTGTGGCATAGTTGTATATACATCTTTATCACCCACAAGCATGCTAGGATGGAAGCAAGACAGGGTTTACCTGGAAGACTCAACATCCCACCCACGCCTGGCATTCAGGTTGCACTCGTAAAAGGGTCTGAATCAATGGAAAGGACTTATTTGACAACAATGCCCTCCTTATAGTGTCCTCCTGACTTTAGTGCTGAAGAACAATGGAGAAAGGTCCACCAAGCTTTCCTCTAACCATCTGACCCTCAAGGCAATTCCTGTATATGGGTCACTGACACTTGGGTGGGAATAGAGGGAAAGAGACAGTTTCTGTTCTAATTTTATTCTATCTTCCACATCTACCTGAGAACTGTTGGTATCTGAACAGACATTAAGACTTTTGCTTTTGATAATCCTTCATTACTTTGAACAAATCAGTTTTTCAAGCCTAGTAGTCAGGCTTGAGCTAAGTCACAGCATCTAGGGCTGTCGGCCTCCTTGGGCTCTGTGTGTCTGGTGGTGAGAGAAAAGATTAGGCCGAGGGGATGAGGCAACTTCTACAGGAGAAAGAGACCTGAGCCATGATTTTGCCTTGCGTCTGCCCAGCTCACCCAGCATAGAGTGTTAGTCTGTGCACACATGATATGACCAGTCTGATGCTTCGGGTGATCTTTAGGTTTTCCAGGCTTCTGTTTAGTAGAGCTAAAGACTTTAGAAGGGAAGTGAGGCAAGTTGTGTACTAGTACATGTCTGGATTCAGTTTCATCACCATGTGGGTATAGTTTTTATTTTTTTATTTAAAAACGAAAAGCCAAAATAAGCCCTAGAGCCTGCTGTTGTTAACCGAAGAGTTTGCACAGAGATCAAGCCTCACATGTCTTCCCCAGAGGAGAACCACTCCACGGGAGCCTGGAGATGGGCGATAGTCGCCAAGTTGAACTTCTGAATCCATCACTCCCTCCCGCGGACACTTGCACCCCAGATAAGTGATCTGTCCGTCTTGCTAGAAAACATAACATCATCCTAATAAATGGCAGTTTTTAGAGAAGCCCAGTGGGCCAGGAGACCACCTCTAGCGATGAGGGAGTAATGCAGCAGAGTCTGGCAAGGTCTATGTGTAAAACTTTATTGTACCTAAAAAGAAACTCCATGACCAGTCAGGCTCTTCCCATTCCTCTCTGTGGCATCTCAAGAATTCTTTTACCTTCTTATCTCAACTTGTTTCATGGCTCAGTTCTACCAAAAAACAAATCCATTAAGGGCTACACAGTAACAAGAGCCCTTTAACCAGTGTTAGTGGGAACCTTCAATGTTTCCCAAGCTTCACTTAATTTACTTACATATACATAACTGCAGGTTACCTTTTTAATGGTGTAGAAATTTTCTCTCACTGCCATTTATTCGGGAGACACAAGAAGTTAAGAAACTATGCTGAGAGGTAATTCAATTCTGCCAGTTATTTCAATTCAATTTAGTGAGCATCTTCTTAGTGCCTAGTACAGTGTCAGACAGCAGTGAGAGACACTATAACAGAACACGGTCTGTAGGGGGAAGGAAGACCCAAAAGAGCCAAAGTATTTGGGCTTCATCACAGGAATGCAGTGGTGAGGCGTTAGTGGCTTAGGAGAAAAGTTATCGCCAAGGTTCACTTTTATTTATTCTTGTAGTGCTAGCATGGGGGTCAAGAGAAAGCAGATGACGAGAGCATGGGGCTGTGGAGGTTGAAAAATCCTGACTGCACTACACTAGAGTATTAAAGATGGGGCAGTTCCTGCGTCTTTGCCCAGCACCACCCGGATATTTCAAATCCCACAGCTTAATGGGAAGGATATAAAACATCTGCAGCAACATATTTGTTTAAAAGGGAGATACCAGCATGAAGACTTAGCAACTTTGAACCAGTTAAAAGAAGAGCATCTGCCTGATATTTTCGTAGTGGTTATATTGATTGTTCATCTTCTATTCTTCTTATGGTTTGTGTTACTAGCATATTTGTGTTGGTTCTGCCAGAATCCTTGTGAGAAAGAACTTGGAAATTGTTACTTTAGAGATTTAGATCTGCTCAAGAACTGAAGATCCCTATAGTTTAGGTCCATCGGCATGCGTGATCGAAGGACAGAACATCTTTTTTTCTGGTTGATCCTGGGAATCAATCCCAGAAGGACTCTCTCTACCACTGAGTGGCATCTCTAGTCCCTTTTATTTTATTTTGTTTTATTTTGCTTTTTGTTATTTTAAAAGAAGGTCTCACTAAATGTCTAGGTTGGCCTCAAACTTGTTTTCTTCCTGCCTCAATTTCCTGAGTAGCTGAGATTACGAGTGTGCACCACTGCCCTTGGTTTGAAGTACGTAAGATATTTGAAAGGCCTTTTACATCTTGAGGACTAGGGGATGTTTAAGAATCTTCCATCCCTATTCAGCTTTCACGAAATGTCTGCATTTACTTAGTACCTGCTGTGTGCCAGCCACCTTGCTAAATGTTTTCATATATCCTCACAGCAACTGTGCTTTATAGTTGAGGAATCTATGGTCCAGAACAATCGTATAATTTACCCCAACTCAGGATTGATGTGTAGTGAGCTGGTACTGACAGCTACACTCACTGGCTCCAAGTCCAGAACTTACCACAATACCACACCACATGCTGCTCTGATATGCTTTACATGTCCATACTATAGGAATCTCCACAGAGAAGCCAGATTCTCTGGCTTGCTCATCAGTAGCCATCGCCCCGGTTCTGCAGAAATGGGGTCTGAGCCTCCATTTGCTAGAGAGAGGGGCTCGCTGCAGGAATAGAGTGCTGACTGAGAAGTGCCAGTCCCAAAAGATCACCCTGATCAGCCGATCAGCTGCAAGACAGCATGAAATCAGCAAATCTCTTTAAAGGCCAAAGGACAAGGAAGAATTACAAAGGAAATGCCACTAAGGCGGACCAACCTGCTCTGCTTGGCAATATTTGTCCCAGGCAGACACACAACAATGTCATCAAGCCAGGTGTGCGGGACATACTATCCCAGGACTCTGTGAGACAGAGGCAGAGGGATCACAAGGTCGAGCCAACCTGGGTAACTTAGTAAGACTCTGCCTCAAAATTTTTTAGGAAGGATGGAAATGAAGCTCAGTGTGAAGGCTCTGAATTCAATTCCCAGTACTGGAAAGATGTGCCATCAGACTTCTTGATCTGCAAGAAGGTCTTTATCACTACTGTGGATCCCTCTTCCCCTAGAGGTTGTTGGGCTGGTGGCAGATTTCAAGATTGATAAATGGGTCCAAAGCAAAGAAACAGTGAAAGGTCACTGCAGTGTGGGCTTAAATCCCAGGCTTGAGCCGAGAAACTGTTTAAGCTCCTTACTTCTACTAAGTTATGATTTCATGATTTGGACTTGATTTAGCCTTTCCCCAGCACATTCCCTACTATGTAATTCTAGATGCAGCCTGGGAGTACAAAATAAAACCTGGCAAAATGGTTCACGAGAGCCCTAGGTCTTCCCACAGCTGGAGATGGGAAATAGGTTGTGCCTGGCTAAGTAAAATATTCATTAATGCCTGGACCTGGGGTCCAAGCAATGGAAGATTAAAATTTAGGGGAATGATTTAAAAAATGAAGAACCAATAGAATGAACTTCCTCAAAAGGAAAAGACAACTATTTATTATTTCAAAACTACCCATGTGCTAGCTTTTTCTTTTGTTTTTCATCAGTAATAAAATTATGAGAAACAACAGTTCAGTTTATATTTGCCAGTATAGGACCTGGCATTTCAAAATAGTTGCTGGAATTTAATATAATAACATATTTCATATCTTTCTATTTAGCTATTTGTTATAACCATTATCATTTAGCTATTGCCAGTGATCACCTTTTGAGCAGATCTTGCATATTTGATTTTTTTTTTTTTTCTTTTTTGAGACAGGGTCTCGCGTTGTAGTTCAGGCTGGCCCTGAGCTCACTATGGTGCCCAGGCAAGCCGCCGTGAACTCAGCAATCCTCCTGTCTCTGCCTCCCGA
>PVIC010014684.1:0-36058 GCA_004025085.1 Thryonomys swinderianus | reverse complement strand
TTTGTCAGCTTTACAGACCAGAGGCAATTAAGAGTCTCGGGCCGAGAAGCCGGTTTTTAATGATTCTGCCATTATTCTCAATTTTCAGCACCACCACACATGAAAACCCCATTTCCAGTTGCTTCAGAGGTGTTAAATGGCTCCTGCGTGGCCAGTTTGCCGGCAGCCCACCGCGCGCAGAGGCGCCGGCCCAGGAGCATCCGCTGGATGTGCCAGGGAGCTGAGTCCCCATGATGCAGCCGGGTGTGGCCGACCCCACGATGCCACAGGACTCAGCAGACCGGAATGGCCGAGGCCAGGCAGGTGAGCCGGGGGCCACTGTGCTGCTAGGTCAACACCGCAAGGCATCGGGGCCAGTGGGCGGCCGGCGGCTGAGTTGGCCCAGGGTGGACGGAGCCCCACGGGGTCCCCGGGCTGGGACAGCAGGAGCGTTTTGTCTTCGGGCAGGCAGGTCCTGGGAGCTGGAAGCCGAGCCTTTCCAGAGGGGAAGCAAGGTCGGCGCCGAGGTCCCGGGGACCTGACCCCAGGAGCATCGACCACAAGCGCCGTCGAGGAGCTCTTACCTGTGCCTGCGTCACCGCAGGCTCTGCGCAGGAAGTGGCTCCGACTTCCCAGGAGACCAGGGCCTGAACCGGGAGGGCGTCGCCCTGCCTCACACTGCAGCTCTCGCACCGGGCTCCGCGGGCCCTGGGTCTCAGGCCTGGCTCCGAGAGTGACGGCAGTGGTGGGGCCCTCAGTCCCGGCAGAGATTCCCTTCAACCTGCAGGGCGCTCCGTCTGCAGCAGCAATCGAGGGGTATGTGTGTGCGTGTGTGTGTATGTGTGTGTGTGCGTGTGTGTGCGTGTGTGTGGTAGGCCTCAAGTTGTATTAAGGATGCCTGAGCTCCCGCTGCTCAGGACAAACACTTCTTGACTCCCCACATTCCGTGCAGGGTTTCACTCATGGCCTCATGACGACTGGTCAGCAAAGGCAGAGACAGACCAGAAAGACAGCGCAGACCATACTAGCTTAGAAATTATGAAAGAGCATATAGAAAAATATAAACAAGAAATTCAAGCATTGAGCAATAACCCTATAAACGGTCTACCATGTTCTAAGCATTTGCCTATACTCAAACACATATTTTGTATTTTCATAAAACTAGGAACATGTAAAGCTATATTCTCATTTTCCCGCAAGGTTTTATTGTTAGTACGTATTGTATTGAAAAAAGACTGTAATACTTTTCACGTGAATGTATCATTCCTTTGATGTTGGGTCTCAGCTGCTTCCGACGTGTGAGGGAAACAACCTGGCGATGATTCTCCTTCTGTGATAGGAGAGAGCGGTCCGCGGTGCCACAGGGACCCGGGAGCGGGCTGGGAGGAGGCCCCCAGAGACTCCCGCTCCTGCCCCCCGGGCCCTCCCGCACTGCCCGAGGCTCGCTGCTGGGCCGACCCGAGCCGGGTCTCCTCCGGCCCTTCCCTGGTTCTCCTCGGCAACGCTGACCGCCACAGTCTGCACCTCACCGGCCTCCCCAGACCAGGGCCTCCGTAGGAAAAAGGCAGTTCACCCCTCTCAGAGGCCCTCACCGAGCACCTCAGCAGATGGACGAATGAATGAATGAATGAGTGAATAAATGAAGGCACAGTCAAATCCACGAGGAAGAAGCAAGGGGCCAGACCTGCAATGCTCCCTGCCAGATACCGAGGTCGCCTTCTCTGCTGGTGCCCAGCCCAGCCCGGCTCACCCCTCCCCCTCCGTCCTCTTCAGAAGCAGCCTGTGTGCAGGGCAAGCGCTTGCCTGCAGGCCCGGTGGCGTTTGTTTGCGGTTAGGATCTCAGCGCTCAGCCCCTTAAGAAGCAGCGGGAAGGAGTTCAGCAGACTGGAGGAAGGAGAGCGGAGGGCCTGGGGCCCCCTGTCTTGTTTCCCCTTCTAAGAAAGAGCAGTTCCCTGCGCCAGCTGCTCCTCTTCATCACCTCGGCCTTTGTGCACAGATAAAAGAAGCTGCCCACCTGGCACCCTGGATGGCAAGCTCAGTGAGACCCAGGCCACGTTCCCAGCCCCATCAGAAGAGGACGCCAGTCTGCGCGGACACAGTAGCGTCAGCCTCAGGGAGTGTGACGTCCCCTAGCTGAGTCCTCGCAAGAACCCGGGGAAGAAACTACCACCATCCAAGGTATGCAATGGAAGCCCGAGAACAAGGCCTAAGGGGACTCCCTTGGGGCTGCTCAGCCGGAAGGGGCAGAGCCTGGGTTTGAGCCTTGGTGGTCTGACTTCAAAACCCAGACCCTCGGTCACCATCTACTCCTCACAGCCAGGGGTTGTGCTGATTTCTAGAGAAATACCATCCTATTTCTGCTCTGTCTGACTCCAGGGATGCTAGTGGCCAGGATTTCATTTAACAAGCTCTGTTACTGGGAAGGATACAAGGTGATCAATTCCTGCACAATGGGATCCAGCAGTGACCCAGCGTCTCCCGGAAGATCCACAGGACCGGACGCAGAGGCCGCACCGTGACGGACAGGAAGAGCGGAGCCGGGAACGCAGGCCCTGGCGTCTGGCACAGAGTGGAAGGCTCTGCCCGGCAGGAGCGCGGGTGGCCCCCGGGGGGGCGTCGTGTCCTCTGGCCGGCAGTCTCGAGCGGCGGCGAGCGGAGGAGGCGGCCTCAGCAGTCTGCAGCCCGCACCTGTCCCATGCGGCTGTTCACATGGCACTGTCTGTGATCTTTCAGAACAAAGCAAAACCGGAATTGATGTAATGGGGTACAGACAATGGGCTGACTCATCCAGGCCCCTGGAACCAGTCCCAGCCCTGCCGCTGTCCACGGCCCCCGCTGGCGGAGAAGAGCAGCCCCTGCTCCGCAGACCCCAGGAGACAAATGATATCCTTTGCCTATGATTGCTCAGTGGATGCCTGGGATGTCAGGCCCAGACAGAAGCCAGCAGCCCATTTCGCTTCTGGAAAAGGCTTCACTCCTCTAGGTGGGCCCTGCAGCCCCTCGCATGCCAGCCACCACCAGGGACTGAGATGCCATCAAAACTCCCCTGGACAGGGAGTAAAGTCAGGCAGGCTCTTTGTGCCATGCAGCTCAGGCTGGGCTGTGGGCACTGCTGCCACCCGTCCCAATGTCAGTGCCCACCGGCTGAGACCTGGTGCCTGTGACTCTTCAGAGGAGCACAGCACTGACAGGTTGAATTGTCCGGGAGTCAAGTCCCCATCCTCTGAGGGCACTGTCCGAATGAGCAGAGAGACAAGGACAAGTTGGGGTCCGAACGGTACCCGGAGAGCTCGGGACTCAAAGGCAAAGAGCAGGAAGAGCGAGATGAACATAAAGGAAAAGAGTGGAAGAGGAGAAAGAAGAGAAAGAAAGGTAAATTAATGTAACTAATCAGGATCTTTGTGATTGGAAGAGGCAACAATCTAAAATAAACTGGACTAAAAGGAAGTCAGAGAACATCGACTTGTGAAACTGAGAAGAAAAAGCACACTGTGGGCTTCAGGCAAAGCTGGAGGCAGGGATACAGACAACGCTGGCAGCACCCAAGTCTCTCCGTCTCTCTCCGCATCCCCGGCGGGCACAGGGAGCAAAGCCAGCCAACACCCAGGCCTCCCTCACTTGAGAGCCAGCAAGGCCGAGAGACACACTCACACTGTCTCAACGCTCATTGGCGGCTCAGATCACGTGCTCACCTGGATGAGTCACACGCTCCCGAACAGCGCACTCTCATTGGCTAGTTTGAGGTTGCTATCAGTCCCATGAGAGTCCTTGGAGGGCAGGAAAAAGGAGTATCCAAAATGTTTGATGTTAGGCAGCAGAAAGACAGAAGAGGAAGAGGAGAAACCGAAAACTTCCAGAAACCTACTCTCTGTCAAGTGTGATAAATACTTTGAATTGTTTCTCCCATTTAATTCCCACTGTAACCCATCCAGATACATATTTTCACCCCCATTTTACTGCTTAAAAAACAGCAACAGCATCACCCTCTCCACACTCCATTTTGCAGACATGGCAGAGGCTGGGTTGTGACAGGTATAGACAGACTTATGGGGCCCACAGCTGCCACACTACCCAGCAGTGCCCTGTTCACAAGCCCACATGGGCTGCTGGCCAGTGAAACTTCTGTTCCTGCTTCGGCTGGGCAGGCAGGCAGCTGCCCAGGCTCCAGGCAGCACTATTCTTCAAAGGATCTTCGTCAGAAAGCATTCACCAGCCCGGTCATTCGTCCAGCTTGCAAAACTACTCCAGGAGCCCCTACCACGGATCACACACCTCAGAAGGGGCTGGAGCCAGGGAGAGACAGACCGGAGACCGAAGACCGGAGATCAGAACACACCTGCGTGAACATACGTCAGAAAGGCTCTGGCTGGGAGGAACTCTCTAGAAATCTCCTTCATCTAGGGAGTCAAGCCTCTGGATGGCCAAGCCTTAATCTTGAAGACGAAGGTGGAGAGGCACTGGAGAAAGGACTGTATCTCCACAAGGGTCGGGTCTCGTAACTGCGTTAGAGGTAGAAGATTCTGCAGAAATTCTCAGGGGGGTACTCGTGTCCTTGGGGGACCAACGGCAGTGTCTGGAGACACGTATGACTGTCAGGCCTGGAGAGTCAGGACTGGAGCCCGTACACAGAGACCAGGGAGGCTGCCGACCAGCCGGGCACCCACGCAGAGACACCGTCCAGTGGGTAATTATTCACCAACAAGCGTCAGTACTGGACTGCACAGGGAGCGGCGCCCGCTGGAGGCCAGTCTCGCCGTCCCGAGAGGCCGTCTGCCCCACGCAGGGCATTGAGCGCGGTGTGCGGCACGTCCCGTGGTGTCCAAGGGAATCTAGAGCACTTGCTGGCCACCGTCCGCATGTTCTCATCCTGTGTCGGTAAATCCTTCTTTACAAGAGCCTCCCGCGGCGGTCCCGTGACCGCGTTGTGCTGTCTCCATGGCGTCTCCGCTGCTCCAGTCCCCGCGCGAGGCTCAGCCCAGGTGACCGTGCTGGGTCGGACCTTCTCCTCCACGCATGTCTCGCGTGTTGTCCCTCCGCTGACTCCGCTCACGCCCAGGCGTCTCCCGCCCCCGAAGCTCAGGGCGGCTACCTACACAACGAGCTCTGGGCTTCTGTCCTTTCATGATGATGAGGACAGGCAGGACGCGCAAGGGGTCTGCTGCCAGGGCTGGCTTCGAACTTCAGGGTGAAAGCTCAGGTTATCTGCCCCCCCCGTCCTGACCCTGCCCAACCTTCTGCACCATCGTCCCTCGGGCCTGCAGTTTCGGGGCCAGGCCGATCGATCCTCAGTGTCCCTGTCACCTTCCCCGAGCCTCTGCCCTCCGGAGGCCCCAGGAGCCCGAGTGGGGGCGCTGCGTCCCGGTGGTCTCCACGCCTCTCTGACACGTTTCTTGGTAACCTCCGGACTTCGGTCCACCCACCTCTCAGGCTTGGCCCGAACCTAATGCGGCCTCTGTCCCCTCCCCACACACCGCGTGGCAAGGTCCGCACAGCAGCAGCGCACGGCCAGGGGCCGGCGGAGCGGGAGGCCGCCCGGAGACAGCTCTCGTACCGCCGGGAGGCTCAGCCGCGGCTCTCGCGGAGCCCCTGCCCGCCTGCCTCGCCCAGAGTCCCGGGCCCTTCGTGCCGCCCTGACTCTGCCTTTGGGGACTGTGGATGGGAACTCGCCCCGGAAGCCCCCGCACAGCACCGGGGGTGCCCCCGGGGAAGTCTCCACCCAGGGGAAAGCACGGAGCCCGGCGTGCGGGACAAGGTGCCTTCTCGGCCGGTGTCTCCTTCCCAGGCAGCACCTCGGTCTTGGCCTCCTCTGCCCGAAGGCCTCACGTAGTGTGTCCGGAGCAGAACGGCCATTTTGTCCACGGCAAACTCTCCTTTCACGATCTAAAGCAATGGCAGGTGCTGTGTAGTTTTCAAGGTAAGCACGTCTCTGGCCTTGGGATCTTCTTCAGGGCTGGGCAGAGGACTGCCCACCTCGGCGGGCAAGCAGCGCCCAGCCGGGCAGCCTGTCTTGTGGAAGGCCGCCCGAGAAGCCACTAATCCGCCCACTCGGGTCACAAATCCGTCACCTCCCGGAGCTCCCTCTTGCCAGGTGTCCAAGCTGTGCTGAGTTTCAAAGCCACTTCTGCATGGCGTCTCACACCTTGTAGGTTTGGTAGAGCCTCTTCCGAAGCAGCGAGGGGGGCTCCCTTCTCTGTGCTGTCCTCACGTGACTTAGAAACATGTCGCCCAGGGGGACGCAAAGCCCACGTGTGTATATGGGTCTGACCCAGGGCGAGTCGGCTGGGCGGCTGGGAGCGGTGACACCGTCCTGTGGACACAGGTTATAATCTCGAAATTAACCAAGCTGCCGGGTATTTTGTCTCAGCAAGGAGAGAAAAGTAACACACGGGGAGACTCCTGCGTGGCCTCGGGAGGGTGAAGCTGAGGGCGATCCCGGGCTCTGGCCTTCGCTGCTGTGGACAGAGGGGAGTGAACGGCCCCACTCCCCTCAGACTTCCCCCAGCCGAGTTGCTCACACTCTGCGCATAAGGGTGAGGTGCCCTAAAAGAATAGAATCTGCCTTTTAGAACCCAGAGGAATGCCATTCCTTTGAAGATAGTTGGCAATAAAATAGCCTTGATGACTCTTGGGAGTTTGCCTGGCCCTAGCAACCCCCATGCTTGATTTAGAGTCTTTCCATCTGGAATTATTAGTTAAGGGCTGTTTATCAGGGAAAGGAAGTTTGGTGTAAGCAGGTTTCACTGTTTGTATTCGGAGAGACGTGCTATCCCCCTGCCATTCAGCAGTTCTTTAATCACGGTTGATTGAAAGTTACCAGCCTTGAATTATTAGTTAATGGCGTCTCTGTAAAGGAACGATTTGTCGAGCAAGTAAACTTCGCAAATGAGCACACATCCAGAGTCGCTGGCTCTTCCATCCAGAGCCGAGATGTGCATTATTCGGACTAAGTGTGGAAACTAAGTCCAAAGCAGAGCTGTCCTGAGCGCGGATCTGAGATCCCCCGCGCAGGGGAGAGGTTAAGCCCAGCACAGCGACGCTCCGCGGTCCCCTCCTCCGGCTCTGGGCTCTGAGGCGCCCTGCCCAGGGCTCTCACAGCAGGCTGCAGCCCCAGGGCAGCTTCCGGCCGCTCACTCCGCACTTGGCCACCTGCCCCCAGGGCCCATCCTGACTCACACTGGCTGTGCCGGGCCCTCACTGCCCATTCCTGCCGAGTCTCCATTCGTCTGCCGGAAAGCAAACCACGCCAGCTCCAGGGAAGGGAGACGTGTTTGCTCCATCATGGTTCCCTGGGAAAGGGCCCCTCTTCTTCCCGCGAAGAGGCCTGGTTCTGCTCTGCCCGGCAAGGGTGGGGAGCAGGGGCGCTGGCGCTCTGACCCCCCCGCCCCGAGACTGCGGGCTGTGGGAGACACCAGGCTCCCCGCGCGCTGTGTGCCCCGGCCTGGGACGGGAGCTCCAGGTCTCCACGCGTCCTCCGCCTCACCCTCCCACGCGCGCCCTCCGGGGACACACGCGCCCGTCACACGGCCTCTTCTGGAGCAGGTGTGTCAGGAGTGGGGTGTTCGATTAATGTCCCTCTCTCTTCCCAGAGTCTGCTCCCCGTGGTGTCTGGGGTGCTCAGCATCGGGGTCCCTAAGAGCCACCAGAGAGAGCAAGAGGGAGGCAGAGGAGAGGGCTGTGCCAACCTCCCGCAGAGAGGAGGGAGCTGGCCTGGCACGGCTGACGGGGCAGGTCCAGCGCACCGGCCCCACACACTTCCTTCCGTGTTCACTCCAAAGTCAGCGTTCTCCTAAGGCCACAAAGGAGAAGACTGCACGACTCTATTTTAATTTCCTCACGGAAAATATAACAGAAAACAATGAGTTTATAATATAAACTTCCCACACCAAGAGCTCTGATGATCACAAACCGATCAGAAAAATGGGCAAAGCACAAAAATAGGCATACCACAGGAGTATAAATGATTTATAAGCATATTTTAATATACTTCAACTTAATTTATAAGGAAAGACAAAATTTAAACTAACAATTATGAATTATTTTACTTAGACTGTTAAAGATTAAAAACCCAAAAATTCACACTATTTGGAGGGCTGGTAATAATTTGTCAGTCGATATTAAAAACTTAAGTAGACTTTTATTTCTGTAGAGCTCACTGCCAGGATTGTATCCTAACAGTATGTTAGTGTCTATGTATCAAAACATAGGAATAATAATATTCTTAGAAAGACAATGTACTGTAGCAATAGCTTGGAATCACCCGCACATTCTCAGCAGAGAATTTCTCCATAAATTATAATGTGATCACTGGGCATGGTGGCTCATGCCTGTCATCCCAACACTCGGGAGGCAGAGGCAGGAGGACTGCGGCGTTCAAGGCTTGCCTGGGCTCCATAGTGAGCTCAGGGCCAGCCTGAACTGCAAAGCGAGACTCTGTCTCAAAAAAAAAAAAAGTTATAATGCGATCATACAAAGGAAGGATGAAAAGTGAAGGGACTGTCTTCTGCAGATAGGTCCATCTCTGAGAGGACTGTCTGGTGATCTAGCTAAGGTGCGGATGTCTGTGTAAGATTGAGAAGTGACCCAGGACGCGCTGTGCGCTACTCTCGCCAGTGGGAAGAGGACAAAGAACCAGAGGACAATGACTTCGGACCTTTCAGCTTGGATCGTGACTCTCTGAGGCCGCTCTTCGTCGCGGGCACCCTGGCCCCTCGCCCTCACCACGGTGCTATCTCTTCAGAGGGAGAGACACAGGAGACATGGTGCTGGCTCTCAAGCTCTGCCTGGGTCCTCTACTTGTGACAGGGAGGGATTAAACAAGGCTTCAGCCCAAAAATCTTGCAGAATTTTTAAGCCGCCAAGTCAGATCCAGGCGTTCTTGCTTCCTGGTCTTCAGCTGCAGCAGAACACAGAGGTGTTGTTAAGACAGCAGCCGCGGAGAGGCTCTCAGCTCTGTCTCCGATCCACAGAAGCCAAGGTGGCATTTGTCTCCAGCCCGAGCTCTAAGTCAGTCTTGGCAGAAACTGCCCTGGTGCCTCTCCAGGCTGCTGACCTTTGCAGCTGGATGGGTGCCCATGGTGCCCACGCTCCCGCCCGCTCTCCCCAGCTGCCTCTGGAAAGCAGTTTTCCAAGTGCACCAGGTATTTTTAGCCGCTCTCAGCCTGGCCGCAGCTCGGAGCCTCTGAGCAGAGGGCCAGGGACAGGGCCTGCGACGTGCCTGAACCCTGGTCGCTGCTCTGGATTCGGCCTGTTCCTGGGGCTAATTTAGAACTTTCCTGGCTCACCACGTGACCCTCTGCCTCCTGAGCCTTCTCTCACCTCACACTTGGCAGCAGCAAAGGGCTACTGGGGCCTCTGCGTCCGGTACCATGGCTCTGTAGACACAAGGAATAGTCGCCATCATGATTTGGCTTTACTTTCTTAAGCTAACTATTTACTCTTAGTACAACTTAAGAAATATTATACATGACACTGTGCGTTTGACATGCTAGTTTTAACTAATATATATTGTAACTATTTCTAAATATATTATATATATAAATTTTTAATGAGCCAATTTCAAGCACTGGTTTCCGAGGCAAGCCAATGCTCTAAATTCCCATATCACGTGTCTTCCATGTCCAATATTTTGATCCATGCAACACCAGGTTTAGAAATATGATTCCTACACCAAGGCTACTGTCACAGCTTCAAATCTAAATCAGAGTCTGGAGTCTCATTTCTGGCTACCAGCAGAGTGGCAGAAACCCAATCCTGGGGGTGGACACCGTGGTGTCCAGCCCAGGCTCTGCTCTGTCCCTGGCCTCTCTTGCTGAGACCTGAAGACCCCTCCGTCTCTCCCCACAGCCGATGCAGACCGCCAACTTTGCATTGATCAGACGCGTCTGCGGGAGGAATGGCTCTGTGGATTTCCTGCTGCGCTGCTGGTGTTGACCTCTCTGACTCCACGCACAGATGACTTCAAGGTTGATTTCTCAATCCAACTTCTGTCCACTGCAAAGCGCAGGCCTTGATACTATCAGTTAATAATGCTAGTTATTGAGTTACACAACTGTTATATTTTTCTTATGATTCCTAACTTGTTTGGCTTTTGAGGAACAACTCGCTGTGGTTCCAAATTAAAACTGACACAGAGAGAGTGTGTCCCGCACGGCATCAGCCCGGCCATTAAAGCTGATGATGGCAGACAGCTGCCTGTTCCCATCTCACTTTACAAATCACGCCTCAGACAAGTCAGGGGGCTTCCAAAGTGGGAGGATGTGGCATCTGAAACCAAAGCAGGAAGCAAGCAAACAAGACAGTGGCAGCCACCAGTTCGATGAGGATGGCCCAGCGGGGTCACGTGCCCTTCCTGCCCTCCCCACCCCCACCTGCCTGCACAGCACCTGACGCGTCCCCTACAGCCACTCAGCAAACACACAGTGGAAGGAGCAACGCTGTGGAAATTACCAACAGAATGTCACGAATATTGCACTCCTTTCATCTAAGGAACCTGAGGACGTTTTTACAAATAATTCATTTAATTCCCAAGCATTAAGTTTGAGATGTCCAAATTCATAATTGAATCCTTTTAAAGAGGAGAAATCTACCACGGGCAAATAAGCAGGGACTCACACCCTCTACGATCCTAAAAACTGTCTCGGGAGGGGTGTTCGGCCACAGCCTGGCGGTTCCACTGCCCAGAAAATGTGCTTCTCGGTCTCACTGTCACCTCAGAAATGTCCCGCTTCTGTCCTGTCCTGGGGACTTGGGAACCCTGTGGAAGCCAAAGTGACTTCACGCGCGTCAGGCTCCTCAAGCAGGCGAGAAGTGCTCCCGAAGAGGCTGCAGGGAGCGCTGGACTCTTGGTCAAAACTCTTCAAGGAAACCGTCTCATTTTAGGGTTGTTTTACCCACTGGGGACGGTTTCAAGAAACCTTAGTGGAGCATAAGTGAGCTGATGGATCAGCAACTGCCACAGGTACCTACGTCTGCTGTTCCACGGCACCTCCACGCCTGCCCCTCATGGCTGCCAACCGCACCTGCACACACCTCCTCTCAACTTCAAATGCCACCCGAAGACGTGAAGAGAATCCCCAGGCTTGAGGCACTGGTTCGGTTTGGGCGGCACGCCCATCTCCAGCTAACACGCTGACCGAAGGACTGAGCTATGTTCAATAACCCAACTCCAAGCATGGAGCCCACGCGAGCTGGAGATGGAGGGATGGAGATCTGCCCAAAGCAGCTCCATGCATTTTCTCAGAAGACAGGAAAGCAGGAGAACTGGGGGGACAGGAAGGATTCCATTCTGTGTGTCTCTTCTCCTTTTATCTCTACCACAGTGGAAGCTGAGTGCTTTTCCTGTTGTGTACCTGTGTCCTTCTTCTGTGTGTGTGTGTGTGTGTGTCCTTGTGTGTGAGCTCAAAGCGTAGTTCTTGTGATGGTTCATCTTGACCATCAACCCAGCTGTGAAGCCTAGATTAGCCCAGCACACTTCCGTTGTCGGTGGGCTTCCTCCGGAGGTGACTGGCATGCGGACCAGACAACTAAGGAAGAAAGACCAGCCTCCTTGTATGTAGAGCCCTGCAGTGGGCTTGACTCTGGAGAGAGTGGAAGGGGGAAGAAAGAAGTCAGTCTGGGCTCACAAGTTTGAGTCTGCTCGAGCAGACAAGTCTGCTGCTGCTGCCGCCGCCTGTAGACATCAGACCTTCAGCCTTTCAGGGCTGACATGCCAGCGACTCTCCAGGGAGCTTCCAGGCCTTCCGTCTCAGATTAGCACCACATCCTTCCCACTCCTGTTATGTGGCTCAGGCTCTGGGCCACGCACCGTCTGGATCTCCACTGTGCTCTCTCCAGCCTCTGACCTTGTGAGCCACACTCACAGTGCCCTCCGTACTGTGTCCATAACATGGC
Organism: Thryonomys swinderianus; assembly: GCA_004025085.1. Lineage (NCBI taxonomy): Eukaryota > Metazoa > Chordata > Mammalia > Rodentia > Thryonomyidae > Thryonomys > Thryonomys swinderianus. The sequence goes on along the minus strand of PVIC010014684.1, from coordinate 24,190 downwards.
CAATGCTGCATAACAGCAATGCGAGTTCCAGTGAGACTGTCCCTCCAGAGATCCCTGACTGACACAGTTACCCTCTTAACGCACTCCGAAGTGTGCGATGCCGCGTGGTTAACTTGGGTCTCTAAGGCTTGCTCGTCTCGAACATCTGCACCATGACCCTGGAATGAGTCTGCACTTCCCCTCTCCCGCCACCTGGGAACCTCCATTTTCTGCCCGTGTTAGGCTCTTGTAGACAGTACAAGTGGAATCACGCATCGTCGATCCTTCCCCACCTGGCTTATTTCGCTGAGCATGTCTTCCGGGGCCAGCCAAGTTGTCACCAGTGCAGAATCCCTTCCTTTGCCGGGCAGAGTCCCATGCCTCATATGTATACACCACCTATCTTCACCCACTTTCCTTTCTTGGGCATTTAGGTTGTGCTCAGGCCTTATCCACTGAAGCAAGGCCGCAGGGCGTACAGGAGTGTGGCTGTCTCCTAGAGACCCGATTTAAATTCCATGGTGTGCACTTGCAAGGAAGATTGCTGAATTCTATATCCGTTCTACTTTCCGTTTGGAAAAGAACTTCCACACTCTTCCACAGAGGCTTGACCATCTGGAATCCTGCCAAGGAGTCCCAGAACTGGCATGCCTCCGGCCCCTGTCTAGCCACAACCACCTGTGGCACTGTATGCACACTGCCGGGTTCTGGGCCACAGCCGCAGGTGGGAACCTCCCTTTGCCTTTCCGCCCACTGCACCCCTGAATATCCTTCTCCACAAGCCCTGCTCAGTCCTTCAAGCTTTCTCTTCTTAGAAGCTTCTTCCGCCCTCCCCTCCCCAGCAACCCCTGCACCATGGAGACTGGCGTGTGGCTGCTTTTTTATTGGACTTCCTCCCACTAAGTCAATCAACATGGAGGGCCCTGCAAACACCTGCCCTTGGGGATTCTGTACACAACTCCTTCCTTCAAGGGGTGTAAGGTTTCAGTGGGGAAGAAGAGTTTTGTTTAAAAACATAGCAGATCAAAGAAAGTTGATCTCAAAAGATTACACCCGGTATGATCCCAGGTATGTGACATAATTTAAATGGAAAATGTTTAGAAATGCGGGCAGAGGAGTGGGCACCAGGGGCTGGAAGGAGCCTGAGGGGGAGGGAAGCCAGAGGGTCCAAGCAGCACGGGCTGAGGCTGCTCACAGCCACATCCTGCTGTGCTGGGTCCTAAGTCATTCTGAGGTGGCACATAAACAACATACCTGAGCGAGAGACTGGTGGAGGACGGTACACGCACACGCACACACACGCATGCAAGTGGGACACAGACACACACATGTACGGACAGATGCAATCAAGAAATAGGAATAAACTAGATAGAGAGCATCAGTGACCACATGCTGCTGGTGGTGTGTAGAGTCATTTGGCAATATGTCACCCTTGAGGGAAAACGAGGCGGCTCCTGAGAGCCTCTCTGTACTTCCCATTACAACTGCCGGTGCCTGTGTCAGTGGCCTCCGCCACAGTTTTGGTTAGAAAAGATCCACTTGGGAGAGTGAAGCGCTCTACAGTAAACAAAGTTAAAAGTTCAGTTCTTCAGCCTCGGGAGCCACCTCTCCAGTGTCCCAGGGCCACAGGTGGCTGCGGCCCGTCCTCGCCAGGGCTGGCCAGCTCTGCCCCTGCGGGCAGTTCCGCTGGCCAACATGAGTCCGCTGTGTTAGAAATGTGAGCTCCACCCCCGGCTGCCTTCATCAAAACTCACAGGCCATAAAGTTTAGATGTGTATATTTTATTTCCCCTATAAAAATACCAAACTCGCTAACACTCCTTACACCAGAGTATTTAGAGATAACAACACGGGTGTCTAATCTTTTCCAGCCAAAACCATTTGGTCCTTGTCTGTTTAGTACTTTTGCGTTTGGAACCAGTGCACAAGGGAGACTGAGCTTCCACTGCTCTCGGTTCCAGGATCCCACACCGATGTAACAAGTGAGCCCCGGACCCCATGCCCCGCCTGCGTCTCCTGGCCCAGAGCAGCATACCCACCTGGACCCGCAGGCATAGCCGGGCAGGCAGCATCCTTAAAATGACTTTTGACACAGGTTCCAAATTGCTAGGATGGGCTACTAGCCTTGTGTTCTGCAAAGTGCACTGCTTTGTGGAAACCATTCCTGTGACCGATACAGTTTAAGGAACACAGCAGTTGCTGTTTTCAACCCTTTCAAGCTCCAAATTATCAAGCTCTTAGTCCCCTTGCAGCGGAGAGCGTGAGCCAGAGCGCCTCCATTAGCGCAGCTGTGTCCCTCTCCTGGTCGCCCGGCTCCTGGCCGGGAGTAGCTGAAGCGCATCTCTCGCTAAAAGCGGCAAGAAGCAGCGACTAATGCATTCCTACATTATGAATTTCTCCTGCTATGTCCTACACAATGCCGGCTCAGAACATGGGCCGCTTCTCAAAAGACAGCAGGGGACCATTTTTACCAAATGTTTTGTTTCTGTGCAACAAGTCACCGGCTCTCTCTCACACAGCATGTGAGCCCTGCCGCCTGGACAGGTCCATTAAGTCAGTGTCACATGTTGACGTCCAGATACCTGATGCCCACTTCTCTTGGCTCTGTATTTGGTATCACTTAAGATTAGACACAGCCAGCCAGGGATTTAGCTCAAGTGGTACTGCACCTACCTTGGAAGCACAAGGGCCTAAGTTTGATCCCCAGTGCCACCATAAAAAAAAGAAAAGAAGATTAGATACAGCCAGAGACAAAAATCAAAAATAGTTGGCTTAAACAGATGTATTAGATTCTCCCTCAATATGAGTCTGGAATAAGGTGGTACAAGAGAGAGTAGGTTTTGTGGTGCCAAAGACCTCTATCGCATTCTTCCTTGTGTGTGTGTGTGTGTGTGTGTGTGTGTGCACGCGCGTGTGTGTGTGTGTGGTACTGAGGTTGAAACCCAGAACCTTCACACTGACCAAATCCCAGTCTTTTTATTTTTTATTTTGGCATAGGTTAAGTCACTACGTCACCCAGGCAAGCCTGGAACTTGCAAACCTCCTGCCTCAGTCTCCTGAAGTATTGGGATTACAGGATGTGCCACCACAGCCAGCAGTGTCTACCCCTTGTACATCGTTAACCCTGGAACTGACGAGCGAGTCAGTGGCTTCCCTGGGGCTGCCCCAGTTCCCACATCACACTCTCCTTCCTTCCGGTGGTGGAAGAGGGAAATGGACAGACACACATCCACCCTTCGGGGACCCTCTGGGGAAGTGGTCGGGAATTAGCGTCCAGCAGCCAGAGCGAGTCACATGGCTGCAGCTCAGCAGTGCAGCCCGGGACAGTCCGCTTGCTTCCCGGGTAGCCAGGCGCGGGAGATGGATCGGGGACTCTGTCACTGAGGATGGACACGGACACGGATGAGGGCCACAGGCAGCCTCTGCGCCAAACCTCAGTTCTAGTGTCCTTATTTTGGGGAAAGTTACAGGACTTTGTTTTCAGCCCCAGGATTGTTTATCCTGCTTCTTTAGGGCAGATTTATGTGGCCCCTGCCACACATTTCTAAAGGGACGATGGCTGTGTGAAGTGTGTGGTCTCACAGATGGTGAAGCGAACCGTCTCAGACATTTGCACGCTGGTCCCACCTGGCCACCTGGTGCCACGCACACTGGGTGCGTGGGGCATCGTGAAAGGAGACGGCAGCCACATCGGCTTCTCGGGACGTAAAATGATCTGTCCCTCATCAGAACCTCACTAAGGACAGAGAAAGTGCTCACAACTGATCAACCATCTGTGTTTAGTAAATCGAAAAATAAGCAAACTCCTTAGACAGAGACGTCCCAGAAAACCCGCTAGGCCATCAGTGCCCATGGGAAACCCAAGCTGTAGAAATGTAAAAGGAAGCCTTAACTTCAGAAGCTGAAGCTATCTCTGGATCACTAAGCAACTTAGAAGTTAATGTTCTTAATAAAAGCACATTTTCCCTGAAAATAATATTTATGACTTCTGTTGTATCGCCTTCTTCATTCCCATTAGCAAGAACTGGTTTCAGGCTGGAGTACACTGGCACCAGGATGACCTCATGCTGGCATTTCTAATGGAAACCTTTCTGAACTTGTCAGGAAGTTTGACAATGAAGTCATGGGGAGAACACGCCATGGCATCCAGGAATGCCCTTGCAGACATCAACCGGGGAGGTGACAACTGGCGCCCAGAGGGAAGGTGTCATGCTGCGGGGTCTCAGAAAGAGGCCAGTGGGAAAGCCATTTCTCCCGCTGGCCATCAGAACCCTAAGGACCGAAGCCTAGGAAAATAGTCAAGATCTTTAAAAAGTTATTGTGTTCGGAATACACACAAGAACCAGCAAAATCAAAGTTGTTAGGTGTCTAATTAAATATCTACAAAAGGGATCATCTTCTTGTGAACTGTTGAATTTGGCGTTCATGAATATTACACAAGGACTTTATTACTTTTTTTTTTTTGCTTTTTGAGACAGGGTCTCTCTTTGTAGTTCAGGCTGGCCCTGAGCTCACTATGGTGCCCAGGCAAGCCGCCACGAACTCAGCAATCCTCCTGTCTCTGCCTCCCGAGTGCTGGGATGACAGATGTGAGCCACCACGTCTGGCATTGTGGTATGCGGTATTGATTGCTGGTGGGCATGTCTCCACGCCCAGTATTATATGTGGTTACCAGAGATCGAACTCAGGACCTTGCGCTTGCGAGGCAGGCACCGGAACCACTGAGCTAACCCTCCGGACCTTATTACTTTTGAAGACAACTTGTTACAGAATGACTTATAACACAAGAGTTCACAAATACGAGTGCCTCACAACTGCCAGGACCCTACCACCAGCAGTATTTAAATCAGTTATTGACAGCCAGAAGCAAACTCACTCGACCATTGTGTTTGATTTTAACATGGCGTGTGACTGCGTCTTCACCTCTTTGCTAGGATGTACAATTCCCAAAAACAGTGCCCTAGAGAAGGAATCAAGAGCATTTTTCCGTAAAGAGTCCGACAGTGTATGTGGTAGTTACTGTTCTATTGGTGCTGAGACTAAATACCCAACACTCAAAGGTGAAAGGTTATTTGGCTTGCAAGTCCCAGAGGTCCATAATCAGCAGTTCTGAGGCAGGGTGGCAGAGGACCAACATGACAGCAGAACTTAGCGAACGTAAAAACGGAGCTTAACACATCTTTCTGCTCCTTTCATTTTATTCAGATGACTGGGATTAGGGTGGTGCTAAACCAATCACTCACGTGCAGTGATTTAGTAAGTACACCCTTAATCCTGGCATCACACATTAGATGGAGCTATCTGTGAATTAGACTACGTGAAGCTTTAGGGGGACATCTGGATACACATTTTATGCTTCATGCCCTGTGTCATCTCCTGCATCTACTGCCCTCTGCTGCTACAGCCAGAGCCACCATCAACAATTCAACAAATGAAGTGAGTGAATGCCAATAAAACTTTATGTAGAAGGACAGATGAGGGGCCACACGGGCCCCACAATATAGTTCTCTGGCTTTGGGCTTAAATCCAGGAATAATCACTTACTGACTCCAGCCAACAGTGTAGGTTTGCAAGTATATCTTTCTACAAAGCGGATTCTCCTCTGCACTCCCCAGAAAATGTTCTAGTCTGTCCCATGAATCATACCAGCATGGGGGCAGCTTTTTAATACCCTCACCCAACAGATTCAGTGCTTGGGAACAGCCCCCTTCCCTTCCCGACACCCAGAGCGCCAGGCAGTGAGGGAGCAGCTGCAGAGCATGGCTGAGATCTCTCAGAAGCCAATATTTGCACAGCTTCTTCAAAAAGAAGGAAAATTTTTACTCCAAGCTAATAGATTTTATTAACATAATTATTTTTATTTTTACGGTTGAAAGTAATATTTCACCAGTTCCCCAGCAAATACTTGTTTCGCTTGATTTTTCCTAAGGCACATAAGGGAAGTTCCAAAAATGTATGCTAAGTGATTATATAAATTTGGGTTTCACTGTAAACTTTTAGATACCCGACATACACATTAGAGTATCCTAGTAGCATTTTAAGTTTCACATCACCTATCTCTTTCCTCAGCTCAAACAAGAGAAGTGATGACTGTCAGGCCTATAACTCCCATATACATTTTGAGAAGGGGGAGGTGTTTAAAACAGGCCGTCTCCCTCCCCACAATTTATAATAATACTAAGTAGCCAAAGAAAAACCAATTAAAGGTCTGAGGTTTCATTTAACTGAAGTCTAAACAAAACTTATTCATTCTTTTTCTAAACCCTTTTATTTACATGACATATACAAATTAAATATGCCAGTTTTAGTTATTCAAAACATAAATAAAGCTTATAAAATTTAAACTAATTATTTCTCTTGAGATAATGTATTTTATCCAGTTAATCAAAAAGTGAAAAAGTGCTGATATATATATCTATCTATCTATATATATATATGTCCTTTCAAAATCACTAAATACTTATGCCAAATATTTTTAGAAAACATTTCCCCTTTGCCTATTTTTCCACTTAAATTGAAACAGCATCATGATTAGAAAAATGTAAATAACCTTTTAAAATCTATTTTCACTTTTCCCCAGAGTTACCTACTGTTGCTAAACATCTAAGTAATCCATGGATTATATTTTCATTTACCCTCAGAGCTTGGTTGCTAATGAAAGCACAAAATAACGCAATTAATGTTTTTCCTCAAAATATGACAAATCAAATGCATAAAAATCATAACCTGCTGTTTCACTTTGGGTCAAGCTGCCTGGTTGGAGTGTACCAAGGCATTTAATCCACATTAATACTTTATCTTCATCCTAGGACTAGGAGGTCATTAACAACATTCAAAGAAAAAGAGGTAAAACAAAAAAACCGAATAGTGGCTTTCTTCCGCTAGGAACCACTTCAGTTCTCCAAAACATGTGTGATTCTTAGGAAGGAAGTCCCGACCTCAAGTTTATTTCTTCAATCGCAGAAGGAAGGAAAAGGGAGAAAGGACAGCTTTATGCAAAGGAGAGGCTGACATGTGAGCCAGTGAGCCAGCCTTGGCGGGAACAGGTCCGGTGAGTCGTTCTAACCCGGCAGGAGCTACCGGGGCTGCCGAGAGGCTCAGCCTCGCTAGAGCACGAGGACCGACGAGGGGCTCGGAGGCTGTGAGTCCATCTCCCACCCCCGGGCAAAGCACCTGCCGCCCACAAGATGAGGGGGCGAGATCTATTTGGCGCGCTGTTTCCGCAGGGTTCAGGGCGCGGTCGCTCAGCTCCAGGGCCGAAATGACACGGCTGAAGGGCCAGGCAGAAGAAGCCGCTCCGCCCGGGACAGACATGCAGCCGGGAGAGAGAAAGAGCCGGGGCGAGAACACACGCTTCCAGCCCCCCCACCGCTTCCGGCCAGACATTCGCCCCGAGCGGCACATTCGGCTGTTAAGGTATCAGCCAACGAACCCACCCAGGACTACAGTGCCCCCGTGACCACCACCTGCTTAAAGCCCCCTCAGAACACGAGACTCTGGGGGGACATTTTAGATCTAAACCAGAAAGAGCCCCAAACCACAGGCGGGGAAAGGCTTGAAAAACGGTGGCTGAGGGGCCACGAAGACAGCAAACATGTCCCCATCCTGACGGCCCACTGCGCTCCTGAGCTCTCAGCCACGTGGTCCCCGCTGGGAGGCAGCCAGCTGTCCCCGGGGCCCCTGGCTCCCGCGGGAGCCCGCCCTAGGCCCGCCCACAGGTCAGGCGGGAATGACTATCAGCTAGGCCTCACTTGGGGCCCACGGTCCGTGCGGGGCTGACCGGGGAGGATGGGTGGCAGGGAGGGAGGAAGCTCTCGCCAGCTAACAAGCCAACGCGCAAGCTGCGGGCAGGTGTTAGGAGTCCCATCACGTCCCCTCAGTGTGCAGAGCAAAACAGAAACCTCAGCGGGGTCTGCGCCTCCTGGATTCGACTTCAAAACCCCGGAGGCTGGCAGCAGAGCAGCAGGTTCCTACACCCTGATTCAGCGATTTCGGAGCCCCATATGATCAATAATTCATCACAAACCACCAACTAAGTTAGAAAGCTCATAGGAGAAAGAGCCGGGCCTTCTAATCTGGATTTTTCTCTCCTCTCCTCTTACCCAACTCAGAGCTCAAAGCTGCTATGGATGCAGCTGCTGCTTGGCTGCCTGCCTGGCTGGCAGAGGAGGAAGATGCAGTATTCTCATGCCCGGCCGAGCAAGGACCTGCCTTCCCACCCATGTGGACCCCTTGGCAAGGGCTGTGAGCGTGAGCACAGGCGTGAGAGTGGGTAGACCAGATGTCGCGGTCGCTACGCACTAGGTTTATGTGCATCATTCACTTTGCAGGGCTCAGGAGCAAGAGCTTGTAAGAGCCCAGCACGTGGCATCCTGGGGCTGTCACAAGTCACGGAGCTGCAGCTCCCACTCTGAGGACCGTGACGAGAACCAGAGGGGCTGATGCTGGCAGACTTGGACAGTGGGTTTGCACTCTGACGCTGGGGGACCCTGAGCAGGCCCGAGAACCCCTCACTTCCTGAGCCCACGGTGCCTGCAGACTTGTCTCTCATCCATTCTAACAGTTAGACCACAAGGCCTCATCAGGGTTCATGAAACAAGCCCCAGGATTCCATTAGAGGCTCCGAAGAGCACCCCAAGACCACTAACCCAACGTATAGACAACTGAAGTCTGGAATTAAGCACTTTAAGGAGCTCCCAGGCATCCTACAGCCACGCTGCTTGTGTTTGAACCCTAAATCCACCATCTCCCACGCTGTCAACTTGGACATGACGATTAAACTCCATGTCTCTGAGTTTCCCTGTTACAAAAGGATTACAACAGCTCCTGCTGCAGGGTGTGTGTCGACCTGAGGGCAGGGTGCTCCTGTCTTCCAAGCACTCAGAACAGTCTGGAAGGAAGGGACCCATTATGCACGCGTTTGCCAAATACCATGCGTCTTACCAACAGAGACCACCTAGAGCAGTAAACTGGTTACATCATGACCCAAGTGCCAAACTTGCTATAACACAGAGCACTCTTCCGGGTTGGCACCTGTGTGCACAGCTTCTTGGTAACCTCTGCACGAGAAGGTGACACTCAGATCCTCTGTGGCACGTGTGCGTGGACTCCTCTTCCCCTCCACTTTAACTCCACACATGGGTTTGCCCAACTCCAAGCTGCTTTCTAATCCTCACACGGTTACGCGGTGACCACGTGGAGGGCTTTCTGAGATGCATCTGACGTCAGCGCCTCGCCCAATCACCCCTTGAGCAGGGCGACTCACGTCTTTCACCGTCTCACTGCAAAGGCTCATCACCCTGCTTAGACTGTGCTCTGCACACCGGCCCTGGAGGATTCATACTGGAAGCTGTACAAACTCCCACTCACCTGGCGAAGGAACAGCAGAGGGATTAAAAAGACAGGACAAGATCATAATATACAAATGGGGGTCCAGGATGGTCAAAGCTCTTGCCTGGCTAAGGCACCATCTCCCGAAGCTTGCCGCTATTTACTGGGCATGAATCTTTTCGAGGGGGTCAGCATGGTGCGGGGAACTGCGGAGAGGGTAGCCCTGACAGGAGCAGGGAACGGGGCCTCTTAGCAAGAACAGCTCACAGATGAATGCGACATTTGTTTCCTCCCATGGGTTGATTTACGTCTCTGTGGGAATTTTCTGTACGAGTCCACTCCCCTGTTATCTTGCCATTCGAGATGTCACAGTGTCACTGACCACTGAGACCCCCACTGTGGCCAGTTGTTCTCTTCCCACACACCCACTGCTGGCTCTTCCGGCAGCCATTGTGGGCCACCAGGCTCTTAATATAAAAAGCCAACTCCACCAGATTTGCAGGAAAGAAATTGCTATGGAGAGGCAGAAGCCGGGTGAGCGAGGACACCAGAGATCTCCGGGCCGTGGCACCGCTGACGTCGGCGCTGGGAAACCTGAAACCGAGGAGTGACGCGTCCACTTGTGTCCGTGACGTGTGGTGGACTTCACGGCTGAGTTGACTTCCGGTTGCTTCTGAGCCGGGGATTCCAGAAGACACAGAGAAAATGTGGAGACATACACATATGTCTACACATAGGCACATGCATGCATACCATCTCTGCACACAAATGTGATTGTAGACAGTAGAGCGTACCACATCAAGGTAAACCGAGCTAAACACATTAAGCAAAAGGGGAAAGGTTGTGGACAGCTACAAAGAGGGCCCCCCAGTGCCAGGATACTCGGCCGGAGATGCTGTGCCCCCTACTCACTGCCCGTCTCACCCACCCCCACCGTGGCAGCCTCCTGAGGGAGACCGCTGAGCTGCGGATGACGCTAACGATGGTCTCTCACGGGCCGCTCGAGGGGCACACACAGGGGTACACGCCAGGGCCACAGGAAGCGTGCTGGTCAGTCTCCCCCGACTGCTCCCCAAGGGAGCTGGGTGGTGGCCTTCCCCTGAGCGAACGCGGGGTCTGACCCCCACTTCATGCTACTGCCTGGGGCGGACACCACCCTGTCCCCACTCTGGTCCTCCCTGGCCTCGGCCACTGGCCCCAGAGTCCCTTGGGTGCTGAAAGATAGTTTATCAAGAAAGTGTCATTTTCACCTGAATTATTCACGAAGCGTTCCAAATCCCCATGTGTGGTGTCTCTGTCGGTAACACAAGGACAGATGGCTAGAGACCTTTTGTGCCCACCCGACCGGAGGTGTTCTTTACAGGGGCCATGAGTTTGCTTTTCTGAAACCTAAATAGAGCTTATCATCCTAAGTTTGACTAATCAGAGAATCATAATATGATACATTGAACTGTTTAAATATTGTTAATACTTGAAACTGCTGCCCACAAATGAAAATTTTTCTGGTACATCAAAAACCACCTGACAATAATGCAAGGCAAAGCATCAGTGCTAAGAAAACATAATTTTGCAAACTTCCTCCATAATCTCCAGTTTCCTTTTTTAATTATTTCCTTCTGGGTTTTGTTCTGTTTTGTTTTCATCAAAATCATTACTTTTATTTGTTACTTTGCTAATAGGTGTTATAAATCTTAATGCACTCAAAATGGTGCTTATAAAAGTGACAGTTCTGCTTTACTTATAATGGAGTTCTTTGGAGGACTTCAGTTGAAAAGAAGGATTCTGCTGCTCAAAGTATTTTAGGAAAAAAATGAAGTAGGTGATCTGTAGGGCTTCGGTAGTGCAGATATTTGGTAAGTCTGAGATGCTCAGCAGGGGAATATCCCGCCGTGGCTGAGTTTGTGAGCACTCAGCAGCGAGAGAAATGTGCCCCAGATTAAGATTGCATGCACCGGGCCAGAGATTTAGCTCAGTGGTTCCAGCACCTGCCTCGCAAGCGCAAGGTCCTGAGTTCGATCCCAGTAACCACATACAATGCTGGGTATGGTGACTCACACCCACAAATAATCAACCAGCAGTCAGCACCACATACCACAGTGCTGGGCGTGGTGGCTCACACCTGTCATCCCAGCACTCAGGAGGCAGAGACAGGAGGATTGCTGAGTTCAAGGCTTGCCTGGGCTACATAGTGAGCTCAGGGCCAGCCTGAACTACAAAGCGAGACCCTGTCTCAAAAAAAAAAAGATTGCATACACCTTCAAATCACTGGGTACATATGTGCTTTGCTTTAATCTGGATGCCACATTCATTCACCCTCTAGTTTGTTTGGGCACCGAGCATATTTTATACCACCCATCTGGTCTACATGTCTACTTCTCAGGGTTCCCCACAGATATTTGGCAGAGCAATGAATAATCCTTCTCGCCAGTCACGTATGTACTTACGGGCACAGACGTCACCACCCTTCTCAGCTCCAGGCGTGTGTCCCAACCCTTACATGTAAGAAGGATGAGGCTGTATTGGTGCCACAGCCATTTCCAGAGGAGGAAAAGGAATTATTAGAAATTCTTGCAATCGTACTGCTTTTGTATTTAGACACTTTTGGACACATGGACAAGTGTCACAGCTCTGATGTGGAGAGAGAACAGGAGGACTGCGGACTCCGCCTTCGGTCTCAAAACACTCCATGTCTCTTTTGTGCCCTAAGCATGACCTCATGTGTGAGGGCCTCACATGTGTGAACATCACTCATGTACCCATAGGATGCAGGGCAAGGTGCAAAGGGGACCGTAGCCTTCATTCAAAACTTTAAAATGTCCAGACGACGGCAGCAGAGCTCTAAACCAACAGGATGCTTCTGAGAACGGAGCCGGGAGCCACTGCTCAGACTTTGTGCCCACAAAGGGCAGGAGATGCCACTACTCAATGCGAACTCCTTCGCTGGTGGACTTCGTACAAAGAACAGCACCTTCGTACAAAGAGCACACCTTGTAATCTGTACGCAAGTGCAGCCTGAGCAGAGATATATAATTACAGAGATTGTGAAACCGGTTCCTGAAGCTCTCCTCATAAAAAGTAGATACACTAGCACAGCTCTTTAGATCTGGCAAACTTTTCAGTTAAATGTCAGAAAAGCAAACTTTTCTTACATAGGAGAGAGTGAACTGGCGAGGGCCAAACGAAATTCACTCCTGTGACCTGTGTCGATAGTGCTGCCACAGCTGGTTTCATGACTGATCGTGAGTGCATTTTTGTCAGATGCTGTGAGGGAGGAGGGAGGACCCACAGGAGCTCTCTGTACTGTTTCTTGTAGTCTACAATGACTTCAGAAAAATCGGTCTGCGAAGCCAAGCAGAACTTCTAGAATTTGTGTGTAGACTGTATAAAAGCAGTGCAAGGGGAAGCCTGGGCACTATTTAACAAGAACTGTAGGATCACTGGACAGGAGTCTGATCAGGGGCAACATCACATGATCTTAACCTTATTGATGGCTCTGAGATGGGTACAAGAAAATGTGTGTGTTTGGAGGCGTCATCAAAGGAGTCCTATTCGACCAGGACTGTCAACGTGTGACTGCCCACAGAGAAGAACAGCTGGTTCACGGAAAGGTGGTTGAATGTACCAGGCCTGGAAGAGGAAGGCCCGCTGCTCAGAGTGTCAGAGTGTGTGCTCATTCTAACAATGTCGCAGGGTCGTACAGAAAGGCACTCTGCAGGGAAGCAGGTACCAGGCCCTGAGGAGACAACCGCAGGAGAGGACACGTTGGTGTCTCACTGGGGTCTCTGAGCAGAAGACATTTGGCCTGGAACACTCACTCTCGAGGGCAGCATTTTGCTGAGACCCTACAGGGAGAGGCTGGCTTGCTCCAGGATAACCATTTCTCCTCAGCAGAGAACCCACTGGCCACAGTGGCCTTTGTGTCTCCCTGCACACATGCGCAGAGGTCAGGCGCGGAGGAGGAAAGCTGGGAAGAACAGTGGAGAAGTCCAGACAGAGGCTGGCTGGACCCAGATGGCCAGCTTCCGACCCCCAGGGATGGCACAGTCCCTAGAATGCGAATATGCACACAGAGGAGCTTTAGAGGTAATGCCAACAAGGGAGACAGTTTAGATTTAGGAACAGGTGCATGGGTGTCACTGCTTTGAATTTCTATCACTTTCATTTAGGTCATTCAACAATAAAGTAAAATTTCTAAGAAAATAAAGCAGGCAATCGACTTGGAAATGATTTTGTTTACTGCAGCAGATTTTAAAACATCAGGTTGTTCACTAAAACCTATGTGATGCTTGACTTGGGGCAAGGGTGAGAATGAATGAAGTGTGTGTAACCTCTCTTCACAGATGTGCTGGCGATTTGCAGGAAACCGGGTAGGAAATCCAGAGGCACACCGAGAAACAGAAACCAGAAACCCTCAGTTTTCTGCTCTGGAAAGTAGGGAGGTCAGATTGCTTCTCCCTCCCCTGTGGGGTTCTGGTGGAAATTCAGGGGCATTGTGTGCCCAGTCCACACCCAGGGGTGTTGTGTAGACAGAGCCATTGCTGTGCTTGTCAGGGCAAGGCCTCTGGACTCTAGAAGCTTCCAGACCATTTGCGGAGGAAGGAGAGTGCCAGCGTCACTGCCAGCCTACAAGACTTCTTGGTACGGGTGGGAGAAGGTAGCCCTCCCCCCACTGCGGGGACTAGTGACCGGAATGCACATTGGCCTTGGCCCTGTCCATAACTTCAGGCAGTCCTGGGTCACTTTTCCATTTCTAAGCTACCACTCGGCCAGTTTGGAAACCACAAGAAAACTGCCCCACTCTAATTCCTCTTCCAAATCCTCATGACATCCAGGGGGAAATGTCACTCCAGTGATGCCGTGGCTTTCACCCCTCTCCCCTTTTCACAGAGGGACCCCCGTTCTTCGACAGGTAGCATTACCTGCCCAGAAGCTGTATTCTGTGGTCACACCTGAGTGTTTGAGTGCCCTGAACTCTCAGGATTGGGTGTTCATTGTGGTGTATTTTGTTCCAGTATCTGCTATTTGTTTGGTACTTGACATACAAGCTGAAGTCATCAGTGTCCTCTGTCTTGGGACCCGTTACCCTTTCCAGCCAGAACAGCTTGATATGTGTCATTTCTGGAACTTCGTGTGCCTCCCAGAGCCAGTTAACAACAACCACCAGGGCATCACTGTGTGTCCTGTGTGTCTATGTCTGTAGTTGCTGCTTCTTTATACAAGCAAAACTAGTTTCTCATTTATAACTAAAACATAAAATTTCCTTCTTGAAATACCTGTTCTTAACACAGAGACAAGTACATTTAAACAAAGTCCCAGGGCAAATAGATACAGCAAAAGTTGTGAAGAAGGGGTAGGACGGAGCGCTGTTCGGAATTATGGAGTCATCGGGCCCCCGACGCGCGCGAAGCCGAGTGAACTTGGACTCCTGTAGACAGGCTGGCAGGAAGCAGCTTGCGGACAGACCTCACCCCGGGGTGGCAGTGAGGGGGCTTCAGGGTATCCCCGAAACCATCCGTACAACCACGCCTCCGCTTAAAACCAAGAAGCAAATAGGCAGCACGCTCCGTTTGCATCTAGCTGGGCTCCGGCCACCATGGTGTCAGAGGACAGAGCTGGCATCCGACCCTGCACAGCGGACTGTGTCCGCAGAACCGTGGCTGAGATGACAGATGGCGATGGCAGCGGTAAAAGCAGAGAACAAGAAACGTCATTTCCCCCGAACAGGCAGAAAAAGCAGGAACCTTGATGATTGATCTGGGAGAGATGTTGTTTGTTTGTCTTTGTAATTGCTGGTTGGGAGAGCGAGTTCCAGAGTTTCAGTGAGATGTCCTTCGGGGGCCCAGGGGACCTCAGAGCTCACCCTCTCCTCAGACTGACGGCGCCGGCTCGTGCGGTGTCCGCGATCAGCTGAGACCGAAGCCGAGACGGAAGGGGCTCCGGTGTCCTGGTGCCCCTCTGCTGGGGGACTCTGTGGCGTCTCTCGGGAGACAGGGACCACTGCAGGAGCAGGGTGGCCGGAAAAGGGCTGCGGTCACCTGTGAGCTGAGACCGGGCAGACTGGAGCCTCTGCACACATGACAGGAGGCCACTGGCCCAGGACCAGCTGTGCCAGGAGGGCAAGAGCCTCACCCAAGGCAGAGGGCTTTGTTCTCTTCTTGTGCCAAACGATCCCCCGGCTTCTCGCCCAGCCGGGGTTTGGAGACAGCAGCTTCCCTGCCAGCTGCCCCAGGGGTAGCAAGCTTAGCTCCACCCCCAAGAAGGAGTCTGCGCACCCGGAGCCAGCTCTGTTTCCTCCGCACCTGAGAGGCCTAGCTGAGCGAAGCGAGGCCTGCTCTCCCATATACAAAGATCACTATTTGCCAGTCGAGACGGTGCCTCTCTTAAAACAACACCAACAAACCAGAAGATACCATAGCTGATGCTGCTGAGGTGGGGATTCGGCTGCCTGGAGCTTCGGCTGCTCTTTCAGGAAAGGCCCACAGGCAGCTGCTGTGGATGTGGCAGAGGCGGGAGCCGAAGGCTGCTCCTCCCTCCCTCGCGCACCCTGAGGAGCACCGAATTCGAGCCCAGTCCTAGGCGTCTCCGTCCAGGACCAGCTTCCTCTACCGCCAGACAGTTCTTGGAATATCTCTCCACTGGAGCGTACTCTCAGAGTTAAAAAGGGTTTCCCCATCGTTGTCACATGGGCATGGAAGACAGTGTCTCCTTTTGCCGTGTTTTCTGCTTTCACTTACTAGATCACCGCAGGTCTGCAGCCCGTAGAGCTTACAGTGCTGTCCTCCCCTCCCCCTGCCGAGCCACACCCGCCTCCATCACGACAGGACAAAGCCGAAGTCCCTCCCATCCATCATCTTCGTGGCTACGGAGTTTAACGCAGTCCAGGGCCCAAGTAGAAGCCGGATATCTGTTTGTTAACTGATTGATTCTACCTGTTCAGGGATACTGAATTGTTGTATGAAAAAAAATAGCCTTTTCATTAGCCTTGGCCAAGGGCAGGATCCCAGACTTCTGTGCCCCACTGTCCCCGGGTTTAAGAAGGACTGCGCTGGGACTAGCTCCTCCACGGGCTCCAGCACTGAAAGAAGCTGTTTCTGCAGCCACCAGCACATCTGGGGCCTTTTGATCTCGGCCAAGCTGCTGGTCACTATCGAAGGCTCCCCCGGCCTGAAGGCATCCACCCTGCCCCCCTGTAAAGCCGCCCCTGTGCCCGCTGGCCTGCCAGAACCGCCAGTGCTGCCCGGGCGGGGGACAGGGCTCCTGCCGGGAGCTTGATGCTTGCTCCTGGGTGATTTACACGGGACGGATCATCACAAGGACCGTCTGCTTCCGGGGGAGTCTGTCTGTCTCCAGCGAAGAGATGCGCTTGTGCGCCGAGCGGGTGGGACACCCTCGCCCCTCCCCTGCTCAGCAGACCCTTCCCAGTTGTCCTTTGCGGGCGACGCTCCGTGTGAAGCCGGCCTCCTGTAGAGGGAGAGGGAATGGCTTCCAAGACCCCTCTGGCATCCAGCACCAACCGCAAGCCCAAGTGTGCCCAGGACCCCGCTCGGTTTGACCGCTTTCTAGGACTCGTGGAACCGTTCCTCCAGCATCCGCAGCTTACTGTGAAGAAAAGGCACAGACCAAAGCCAGGCGAGACGAAGCGCCCAGGGCACAGTGTCACACTAGGAGCTTCCACTCCCAGCTCCAGCCTCACGGGACTCCCTCGCGAAGACAGGACTGTGGGCGACAGTACCCGCGGCTCCCGCCTGCCCGCGGCGCTCACCTCTGCCTCAGAGCGCGGCGTCTTCACTGCGCCTTGGTCAGGAAACCCGAGTGTCCTCCCCGGGGGAGCCCCACTCTTAAATTTCTCTAGGAATTGACAGTCACTATGAGATGCAAAGTTCCCACTCTAGTCACACGGTTCCTAGTTCCTAAACTAGTTCACACTGGTTTAGCTGAAGACCCGCAGCTAAGTGAAGACACTTTTATCAGTCACGACATCCCAGGGCCCAGAGTCTGTCCCCAAAGCAAGAGCAAAGGCCGAGCCTCACATGAGGAAAAGAGAAAGCCTTACTGCTCACCCGGGTCCTGAAACTGTAAACATGACTTCGTACGTCACCTGACGCATGCAGCTTGTCCAGACCCCACTGACAGGAACACAAAGGAAAGGCTGGCCCGGGCCACCTGGGGCCTTTAGTTCTTCAGCATCTGCTCCTCCTCTGACAACAGCCCCAACTTCCCTCCAGGAGGATACACACTCCCTGAACACGCGTCCCCTGTAGACCAGGGGATAACAAGTCCGGGCCGCAGGCTCAGACAGCCCGCCCAAGTCTGCCTGCCACTCCTGCCCGCAGTGACCTGACCCGCACGGCAGCAGCAGCCAGATGAAGTG
This sequence comes from Thryonomys swinderianus, assembly GCA_004025085.1. NCBI lineage: Eukaryota > Metazoa > Chordata > Mammalia > Rodentia > Thryonomyidae > Thryonomys > Thryonomys swinderianus. Next base: position 6,511 of record PVIC010014684.1, on the reverse strand, counting down.
TGTTCTAAGGACAACATCACCACCACACTCCCTACAAAGCTCCCTGAGAACGAAAGCAGCCAAGAAAGACACATCGAACTGTGCAGGGGTGGCTGGGAGGGCCTCCCGGGCTGCTCCCTCCAGCATGACTTCTCAGGGACAGGCACAGGGCTACTTTTGATTCAAGAGGGACCAAAATGTATTTGAACTGCATTTCTGTCCTTCTCAACCCTTTATCCGCGACCCTGAATTTTTCCCAATTTCCAGGTGTCTTCTGCACTTGCCCAGACAGTTTCCAATTCAAAGGGAAAAGGGTCTGAGTTGGGCTGGGTCCTGGGCCTCGGCCCCCAGGAAGAAGGACTGCCCACGCAATCTCACGGACCCGGGGCGGGGGGTCGCCAGCGTTCCTGTGCCAGTCTCCCCTGGGAGGCCCTGTAAGGAGACGGATGCAGGAGGGTTGCTTGTCAACCGAAGGAACACTCCCCACGCACGCAGAATCCCACCAGACAAGCTCCCACAACCCCCCAAGAAACACTCAGTGCACCGAAATACCAAAGCAAACGTCTCTTTACAGTCATCCGTTTTCCAGGTGGGTATTTCATCTATTTTCTTGCTTTCAGACTATCGGGGTAACTTCAGGAAACACTTGCCATCGCAAATCTTTCCTAAACAAGGTAGAGCGTGGAGTCACCCAACGAAGCGACCCACTGACGAGGCCCAGTGTGAAGAGGACGTGGGGGGAAACGGGGTGACTACGGAGGGACCGTCTGAAGGGTTTCACCGCTGACGGAAGGGTTCTGTTCTGGGTTGTCCCCCGCAAATATTCAGGTCATGAGGCTGCACTGTAGTTTCATAAGATGCCATGCCAGAGGAAGAGAGGGCCAGGGGTGCTCAGGATCCACTCCATTATTTCCTAAAACTGCACTTAACTCTACAATTATGTAAAAATCATTTTTCTAATTAAAATAAATGTCAATCAAAGAACCATAACAGAAGCACAGAACTCTGGGACATGGACCTCCTTCCTTTCTTCTCCTGGAATACTGATGAGGAGTGTGTTTTATATCCTCATTACCAACCTTCTACCCGTTCATTACACAAGTGGGACAGACACTTGTACATCGCTCAGTGCCGAAGCTCCAGTTCACAGATTTTCTTAAATAAGATTCTTCAAGTTTCTCGAAATTTTCTACTTATTCAACTTTGTTTTGGTACATGTAAAAATTCAGCCTCGGGAGACTGTAGAGAAATGTGCTAGAACTTGTTCGTAAAAGCACCCATCCTGGTTTATGACAAATATGCTCCATACAGTCACATTTGCCTAAGCTTATACGCCATTCCAAGTACAGGGAACTGTGCTAAATATTTATCACGTATCATTGGCTTTGACAGAGAGCTGTAACATTATCTTATGAACAGATGAAAAAGATGGGTTTGATCGCAGCTTCCTCGCTGGTTTAATTGTCTCTTCTGAATAAATACTGCCTCTCTTTCAATGGTATTGGTCCCCAGTTTGCCATTTCAAGAGTTATTATGAAAAATAATCACTAGCATGGATGCCAAGCAATAACAAGGTTTATTTTATAATTTTCTGTACCGGGTAGAGAAGCTCTGCCCCTCCAGAAGCGAGAATCAGCACTATCCCCCCCCCCCCCGCCCTGTCCTGGGAACACTCACCATTGTCAACAGCGTGAGTGATGACGGTGTAAAAGCTGTGCTCACATGAGGGGACTCTGGGTCGACGCGCTGCTCTGTTGGTAACCAGTCCCGAGTTTCCGTCCACAGTGGCCCAAGCTGCCAGATTATCCACCAGTTCTTATCCTGTGGAAGGAAAATAAACACACAATTTGAAATCAAAAAGTTACATGAAAAGACAGAGCAAAATATTAATGGCCTAGGAACCCCACTGCCACCGTAAGTAATGTGGAAATTCTTGACCAGTGAAACAACAATAATGTTTGTGAACTCAGGGAAGCCCGGGGGTGATGGTGACGATGACCCTGTTACCGTGCCGGGCCGATGCTCCCTGGAAGGCTACGTGTCCCCTCCTTGTTGACCTCGATGTAACGTCCTCTGCCTGGCTTAATGCTGCAGCAGAGGAGAAATGCTCCACCAGCCCTGCCAGGTTACTTAGCTGTGGAGCCCAGAGAGCATGATGGGAAACCCAGCCCAGCCCTCACCTGTGTGGCCCTGATGCCATTTTCAGAGGTGAGCATGCCAAGCTCCCAAGGCTTTCTGAGAGCAGCTGGCCAACAGAGGGCAGCATCTGGAGCAATGTCTGGTTGCCAACAACAAATGCCTGCCAAGGTTTTGCTCCCAAGGAGCAACTTCCTGTTCTCAGTCAAACAACACGCACAAGTCCAGAAAGGAGTGAAAAAGGAGTCACTCCACATTTGGTAAATGTTTTTCAAGGGTCAACAGCTATCAATATTCTCTGACTCCTCATAGGTCCCAGTTTTTAAAGGTACTGAAGTTCTTAAGTAAAGTCTCAAAAGCTTTTGTCAAACCGTGTATAGGAGCTCAGAGCTCATCTGTGGACCGTCTCAGCCCTCTACGCCAGCTTGGGCCTGACAGGTTACCTGCAAGGAATGCAGATGGAACAGAACAGAACTAAAACATCTGCACCAGAAACCACCTCCGCCTTGCTGCACAAGCCAGTCAACCATCACCTTGGGGAAACTGAGGCTGAAGTGAACGGACTATCCAGTTCTTAAGTTCGGTGTAACCTAAATATGTACTAAAATCTACTGAGGAGGCAACCATAGTCAGGAAAACATTACAAGAGAAAACACGAGTTCTTCACCGGTGGTTCCCAAAGGTCCTTGGCCAGCAGCATCACCTGTGAACTTACTAAAAATGCAAATCCTCACCCCAGAATGTTGAGTCACATATTTCGCCAGCGGGGCCCAGCAATCTGCGTCCAGCAAGTCCTTCAGGGAATGCGAGGCACATGTGAAGTGTGACAGCCAGTGCTGAAGAGCTGCCCTCTTCCAGCAGGTACCAGTGCGGGCTCTGCTTCTTGCTCATAATGAGAACATCACAGAGACTGAGGACAAATGTTGAGAAATCCTGATAACCTTTGCTATTGCTATGTACATGATTACTTTTCTAGTCATTAATTTGTAGGATATTGTATAAAATTATCCCTTGATTATTAATTGGAGTTTTTTTGTTTGTTTTTTGAGACAGGGTCTCGCTTTGTGGTTCAGGCTGGCTCTAAGCTCACTATGTAGCCCAGGCAAGCCTTGAACTCAGCAATCCTCCTGCCTCTGCCTCCCGAGTGCTGGGATGACAGGCATGAGCCACCATGCCCGGCACTGTGGTATGTGGTATTGATTGCTGGTGGGCGTGAGTCTCCACGCCCAGCATTGTATGTGGTTATCGGGGATCGAACTCAAGACCTTGTGCTTGCGAGGTAGACGCTGGAACCACTGAGCTAACCCTCCGGGCCATTAATTGGAGGTTTTTTTTTAAAATCTGGCTTTCCTAAGAGGTTTTTTTCCAGAAGCATTGCTCTAAAGAGGGGTCTCAAACCCCAGCGTGGACGGGCACTAGGCAGGTGACGGGGAAGAGCAGAGCGGGCGTGGCGGGGACCGGGCCAGCTGCTGCCTCATTCATCCACGGCCCCATAGAACACAGACCAGGTGCCGAATCTTCCCTTCATTTTCCGGTAGCATCCGCATCATCCAAGTTTCTGTACACAACCTCTTGATTTTTAAAGATTAAGAACTTTGATTTTAAAAACAAAACACTTCCATGGATAGACAAATGTATCCACAGAACTACAGTAAACTCATACAGCACACGGATATTCATCTTTACCGAGGAAGGAAACTGGTGTGTGCCCAACAGGGGTGAGCTTCGAGCACGTCACGCTAAGCGAAAGAGAGCCAGACACTTAAAGACAAACGCTGGAGGGGTCCACTCACGGGGGACTGAACAAGTCAGATTCGCAGGCCCAGAAAGTGGAAGACAAGGTGCTCATTTTTAACAGGCATCGAGTTTGATGTGGAGAGACAGGAGGCGCTCTGGGGCAGAGGGTGGTGATAGCTGCACATCCAGGTGTGCGTACTTCATGCCATTAATCTGTACACTGCCAGCTGGCTAAAATGACAAATTTGATATGAATCTGATAAAACGTACAAATAAGCACTTCTGAAGTCCAGAGCAAGAGGGTGCTCTGGTAAAGGAGATAAAAACATGTAGCGAATTATTTCCATACAAGAAAGGCCCAGAGGAGGCTTGCACTAGGTGGAAAGGGAAATGAGCAGGCAAACTCCAGGTCAGGGAGAGGAAGCCGTAGAGTGAAGGCGACAGTTCAGCTGGGCTCGTGGTTTGGATACGCCTGGTGTGCGCAGGACTCCGCGGGGTACCCCTGACTGCCTGTCAGAAGGGAGGGCCCAGCGAGGGGCCCGCGTCTGGGCCGTGACCCGGAAGCCTACAAGTCTGGCTGGCTCCTCCTTTCTGCTTCCTGACCCCCATGACACACGCAGCCTCCCTCTGCCCAGCCCCTCACCCCGTGCTCTTTCCGCCTTGGAGAGGCCCACCGTGTGAGAGCTGACACTTCTAGACCCGTGGGACCAAATAAACAGTGCTTCCTCTGAGCCGTGCTGTCAGGTATTCCGGCTCAGCAGCCGAGAAATGACAAGAACACCGACCCACAAACAGGATTTGCCAGCCGGCTTCTCATATTTCATAACCGAGATGGAGTCAACCTCAGGAATGCATCCCGAGAGCTCGCTTGGCAGTGCAGCCCCCTGATGTGGCCGGTTCCCCGAACTGGCCACCCTGCCTGTCCCTCTGTCCTCATTTTATCAGACTTGGAGTTCTTCGGGGTCCGCAGCGCCGGGAGCTCCCCGCTGGACTCGGGCGTGGCCCATCCTCTCGACTGACGGACGCTCTGCGGGCAAAAGCAGGTGCGTCCTCGGCATCCGCCAACTGAATCCTCGGAGGGCACTGGCCGCTGCCCTGCCGGGCTGCTGGCACTGGCCCCTGTCACAAGAGAAGGGCAGCTCTTGGTTTCCCACAGCAAAGGAGGCTGTGGGGTATAAGGTTCATAAACAAAAGGCCGCAAAGCTCAGAGAGAGGGTGTCGTTAGCACCTCCTGTCCTCCGGTTGAAGGAAAGCTCCGCTCCAAGTCATCCTCACCAACCCAAGAGCTTGTGGCTTTTGCACTTCATTTATTATTTACATTGTCTTTGATAGTGATCAAAAGACGGTCTTCAGCTCATTTTCAAATCACTTATGGGGTTCTTTTTTTATTCCCTCCTCCTCTCCTGGTTGAAAAGAGCCACCATCCATCAGAGGGTAATGAAAAATGCAACAAAAACCATCACTTAATGAAACATTAATGTGACAACCCAGCTGCAAAAAAAATCAAGGGAACTTGGGGAAATATAGATATTAATGATCATAGTTATCCAGGCTACAAAGTAGCCAGTGACTTAAAAGGGCTGAAAGGCTGGGCATACTTAGAAGTTTCCGTGCCAGGCGTCTGCTGCACAACATGGGCACAGTGTGAGCCGTGTGCAAGTCTGTGAGACTGATAGGCAGACGCTGGGGCCGGAGCAGGACTGCTCCCCGAGCTGTGCCTCTCCCCTCAGAGACTCACTCGGACCGTGCCGAAGCCGCGCGTTTGTGTTCGGGTCTCCTGAGAACACCGAAGACCACAAGCACCGCGCTACATGCCTGTGCCGCTTCCTCGGGCTGTGCGGGGCCCGTGGCGGGAGAATGTCATGCCGCTGCTCTGGTTAATAGTAGGCACGGCAGACAGCACCAAGGACTCAACCCACCCCTAAAGGCCGCACACACGTCCCAAATTCTTTAAACTCTACAAGCTCAGTGTTAAAGACGTTTAACACTCAGAAGAAAAGAGAGAACATTTAGGTTGCAAAAACATCTCATATTCCTATGACATCCAAAAAAATAGAAAATAAAATTAGGGCATATGTAAATATATTAGATTTCACCTGAAAAGTTGAAGGATTTAGTAATAGCAAAGGTGGGGGTGGGAACAAGGAAAGAAGAAAAACAAAAGATATGAGAAGAGAGAAAAGTATTTTTTTGTGATTAAGGAAGGGTGGAAGGGAGGGAAGGAAAATGGAGGAGAAACAAAAAAATCAAGATATTTCATATACAGGAGGGTGGAAGGTTCTAGGGAGGGCAAGGGAATGGGGAAAAATGAGACTCAAGATATGTCATGTACAGGTACAAATTCCCAGTGATGAATGTGATCATAACGTATACCTAAAATGTGCCAATGCGTTTGAATAAAAAACAATTCTTAATATTGATGTTATTTTGGTAGGAGGCACCCCACATCCCACACACAGGAGGTACAGGGGTCCCTGCTTGCCTCACAAGGGGACACACAGGGTTTAAAGTGCAGAGAACACAGGTACCTGCTCTTCGCTCAGTACCACTTTCCGACAGAGAGGCGTCCACAACCGGCTGCCCAGCCGTGGTTACAGCTTTACCTTGATAACGCTTAAAAATCCCTTCTCTTTGGTCACAGGCTCAGATAAGACACCCA